>CM060682.1:128239732-128462232 GCA_030686995.1 Artemisia argyi | reverse complement strand
ACATCTTTGAACCCATCAACCCACCACAACAAGACCACCCACAAAACCCACCACTAGCTAACCAACCTCTTAGGCCCCGAACCCTAGGAGAGTATTCCCGACCTAGCCACCAAGGCTACCGAAACACTATTGAGCTCACCGGAGCCAATGTGTCCCCCTTGCGATCCGACACCATCTGGTTGGTGCAAAGCGGATGTGCATTCCATGGACTTCGTTCCGAAGTTCCAAATCAACATCTCAAGGACTTCCTTAAAATCGTAGATTCTATAGACCTTGATGTTACAACTAGAGAGTCAACCCGATTACGCCTATTCCAATTCTCTCTACGTGATCAAGCTAGTCAATGGCTTGAACGTTTACCCGCGGGATCCATCACCTCATGGTATGATCTCACCACTCATTTCCTTGCTCAATTTTTCCCACCGGGGAGAACTACCAAGCTTAGAAATGATATCTTGATGTTCCAACAACGTCAAGGTTAAACTCTATATGAAGCATGGACTCGTTTCAAGGACTTACTCCAAAAAGTCCCTCATCATGGCATAGATCTGTGGCTCCAAGTCCAAATTTTTTATGACCATATCGATCTCTCCACAAGGCGAACCATTGACCAATCGGCCGGTGGCAAGCTACGTGATCTAAGTGCGGAAGAATCATGGGAACTCATAGAAGATCTTGCTCTCTATGACAACGAAAGTTGCAATGATCCCTGTGATTTGAAGAAAACGGTCAAGGCAATATCTTTGCCTTCGAACAATTCTAGCACTCCCGACCGTAGGATCATGGAACTTGAGGACCAAGTCAAGTTTCTCATGAAATCCTACGAAGCTCCTAAGCCTACAAGCCAAGTGAACAAAATCACTTCTTCATGCGAATTATGTAGTGGTCCCCATGACACTCGTGATTGCGTGGAACTCCCCGGAATAGCTTTCGCGTACCGACGAAGCGGGAGATAAGTGGTACACTTTCAAGCCCAAGCCAAACCCTTATGGTGATTTGATGAGGCGAAAAATGAACCGTTTTTAGTGGGTCATTTAAGCCCAGAATTGAATTTATTTGATCAAATATTGCCCTAAATCGTTCCTTTTATGATTTTAGGTACTTTCGGAGAGAAATCTGGAAAAGAAAGAATTCAGACGTTTTTGGAGCATAAAAGTGAAGAAAACGCCAAAGTCTTAATTTTCCTTGCTGAGAACAGTAGGTGACGACGTCAAGAAGAGAATCCTGACGGCGTCAAGAGTAATTTTCATGACGGCCCAGTACAGAAATGAAGGCGTCACAAGGAAGAGCGTCAAGAGTAAAATATGTGATGGCCTGGAAAAAGTTATAACGTGACGGCGTCAGAAGTAGATCAAGGCAGTCCGAGAATCTTTTGGCGGCGAGATGACGGCGTCACCAATTTGGTCTTGACGCCGTCAGCCTCAATTTCCTATATATAGTTTTCTAATTTTCATTCAAAAAAAAAAGAGAAGTTTTGGAGAAACCCTAAGGCCGAACTTATTACGAATTTTACAGGTTTTTCAAGGGTTCTCAGCTCTTGAACCCTTTCATGTGTAATTGAGATAAGTATTCTTTTAATTCAATCAATATGTCTATGTGTTGGTTGTCTATATCTTGTTCTTGTCTTAATTCCAACATGCTAGGCTAGATCTATCTTGTGTTTGCTTAGATCTAATGAAACCTAGATGTTGATTATGTGTTGATTACTTGGTTATGGTTGTATTGGATGAATGATTTCGATGTTAGACTTAAGAAAACTGGCAGATCTCCAATTGGTAACATGCTTGAACGTCTTAGGAAACATGAACTGACGTGCACTAGGTTTTATTGGTTGTATTTAATGCATGAGTAAATTCTAATGATCCCATGTTAGGAGCTTCTTAGCCGGCTCGACATAGGAGTGAAGTAGGCACTCATAGGATTGGGGAATTAAGTGCGCCACCCCATGAATGGTATTAAGGAATACAATCCGTCATCCACGCAACTATAACAAGTAATTAAAGTGTAAAAGATATCTAGGGAGTAGTGAAATCTAAGTAAACACAATTTCTCCACTTATTGCTCACAACCTTAGTTTAATTTATTTTATTTTCTTTTCTAGTGTTTTATTTTGATTGCATCTCTAGTATTGGGGTTAGTTGACTAGCAACTAATTCCGCCCAAATCCTTAAAACCCGAGATTTTTACTTGCTTTCTAAAAAAATATAAAAATACAAAAATAATCATCCTTCATCTCTAGAACTAGTATTTAGGTTTTCTAATCCTAGCGACACTATTCCTAGCTGAACGATCAATCCCCCGGTACTTGTCACTATACTATACTACAACGATCGGGTACACTGCCTAGTGGGGGTTGTAAGTTTCTCAAGATCCCTTGAGAGGTAAAGCCTGGTGCGATTCCCACGTATCAAGTTTTTGGCGCCGCAACCTGGGGAATAGTTATTGTCTAGGTTAGAATCTCTTTTTAATAGGTCTACTTGCTAGATTCCTTTCTAGTAAGATTTTATTTTTATTTTTAGGTTTTCTTTAGTCTATCTTATTTCTTTGTGTTTTTGTTCGTAACTCTTCACCACCCGACATCATGGACGATGGGAACATCTTTGAACCCGTCATCCCACCACAACAAAACCCACTACTAGGACCTCTTAGGCCCCGAACCTTAGGAGAGTATTCCCGACCTAGCCACCAAGGCTACCGAAACACCATTGAGCTCACCGGAGCCAATGTGACCCCCTTGCGATCCGACACCATCCGGTTGGTGCAAAGCGGATGTGCATTCCATGGACTTCGTTCTGAAGATCCAAACCAACATCTAAAGGACTTCCTTAAAATCGTAGACTCCATAGACCTAGATGTTGAAACTAGAGAGACAACCCGATTACGCCTATTCCAATTCTCTCTACGGGATCAAGCTAGTCAATGGCTTGAGCGTTTACCTGCGGGATCCATCACCTCATGGGATGATCTCACCACTCGTTTCCTTGCTCAATTTTTCCCACCGGGGAGAACTACTAAGGTTAGAAATGACATATTGATGTTCCAACAACGTCAAAATGAATCTCTTTATGAAGCATGGACTCGTTTCAAGGACTTACTCCAAAAAGTCCCTCATCATGGCATAGATCTTTGGCTCCAAGTCCAAATCTTTTATGACCATATCGATCTCTCCACGAGGCGAGCCATTGACCAATCGGCCGGTCGTAAGCTACGTGATCTAAGTGCGGAACAATCATGGGAACTCATAGAAGATCTTGCTCTCTATGACAACGAAAGTTGGAATGGTCCCCGTGATTTGAACAAAACGGTCAAGGCAATATCCTTGCCTTCGAACAACTCTATCACTCCCGACCGTAGGATCATGGAAGTTGAGGACCAAGTCAAGTTTCTCATGAAATCCTATGAAGCTCCTAAGCCTTCAAGCCAAGTGAACAAAATCACTTCTTCATGCGAATTATGCAGTGGTCCCAATGACACTCGTGATTGTGTGGAACTCCCCGGAACAGCTTTTGCGGACTACGCATCCACGCGTACCGACGAAGCGGGAGATAAGTGGTACACTTTCAAGCCCGAGCCAAACCCTTACGGTGATTCATACAACTCCTCTTGGAAAAATCACCCAAACCTTAGGTGGAAACAAAATCAACCCAATTCTTCCAATCCGCCTAATCGTTACCAACCAAACAGTCCACCCTCCAACCGTACTTTCAACAACAATCCTTCTAACAACTATGGTAGTACCAACAATCTTGAAGGATTGATGTCAAAATTCATGGCATCTCAAGAAGCTCGCATAGCTAGGTTCGAAACCGAATTCAACCAACAACAAACGGAGATGACCAACAAGATAGACAACTTGTTGAAAGCCCTCAACAACCAAGCGTTAACCACACCTAGGAAGGACACTAGGGACACCAATAACGGAATCCAAATTAAGTATCCCTCATCATCCAAACATGTCCACTTTGTCAATGTTGTCACTATTAAACCAATATATAAGGAGATAGAAGAAAGTGACAAGGATGAAGTTGGAGTAGAAACCGAGACTAGGGATGAAAGTAGGGAAGTTGAGGTTAATAAGGGAGAGGAATTAGAGGAAGTAGAAACTATAGAAAAGCACTTTGATAAGCTGCCCACCAAGGAAGAACGGGAATACCATAAGGATTTATTTGTTAGTCCCGAGAGAGCATATATCATTGGCACACCCCTTATCAAAATGGGAGACCCGTCTAACATTAACATACCGTGCAATATCGGGCACATGCATATATGGAAAGCTTACATCGATCCTAGATCCCCTGTTAACATCATGACTAGGACTTATTACAATTGGGTGATGAAGAAACAACTTGATTTTAGGATGATGCCCAATAAGAATTTGATAAGTAATTTTGTAGGAAGAGTGAAGGGATTGCATGTGATTATAGGTAATTTCAACTATGAGATCGATTTTATGATAGAATAAGACACTCGTCCGGTGATAGATGATTTCCTAAGCCAAGTAATATTCGGAAAACCATTTGTTGAGGCCACTAGGATGAGTTATGATCCGACTTTAGGGATAGTTAGATTCAAGGAAGAGAATGATGAGATTGCCTACCAAATGCCCTACAAAATTGAGCAATACCGCCTTCTCTCTAATATAGAAACGGAACACAAAATTGAGCAATACCGCTTATTATAGGAATGATGAGGATAGACGTAGAGGAGTAGAGTATGTGAAGAGTAGGATGCTTGGTTTCTACAAAGAATGCTTGCAACTAGGTCCGGAATACAAAACTGGTTTAGAAGACGATCTAGAGAGTGGAACCAACGATGAAGTCACGTAGTAACCCATGACCTTGAGTCTAGCTACAAGACTCGTAAATAAAGAAAAGCGCTTCTTGGGAGGCAACCCATGCTTTGTGTGATTTTATTTTGTTTGTTTGTTATTTGCTTCCGTATGCATGCTTTATTTTTATTGTTGGTAGATCATGTTTCTCAATTAAATAGTGGAAATACTTTACTTTGTTGTTTTGGCCTAGTCTTAACTCTACCTAAAAGTATTTTTGCAAAAGATAAGTGTAAGGGGAAACCCCAAATATGTTTTCAAGAAACAAACCGATCATGATTCTCCACAATATTAAATGAACATGTATATTCGTATTTGTTAGAGTCAAATGCTTGTATTGAGTCATAATGAAGTTTTGCAGGATTTTCCAGGAAGTGAGACCAAGTTTTTCCAGAAATTTTCCGGAAACTTAACATAAGAATTTCTGCAGGTCACTTCTGACGGCGTCACGAGTTAACTCTTGACGGCGTCACGTGTAAAAATCAGGAAATTTTACCAGTTTTGTTTTTCTAACGGAGTCTTAAAGTTTTTGTGAATTATTAAGTTTTATAATCTCCAGGAAATCTGCAAACTTCATTCCACAAGCATTATATCTAATTTTGTTTTCTAGGATTTAGTAACTTATGTAGGTTGCCGCCGATTTTATGCGAGGTTGTCTTGTCTATTTTCTCAGGATTCACAGGTTATGTATGACAAGAAGATGATTTATATTCTGGAAAGGAAGCTTTGATTGTTCATTTTCTTGGAGGAAGATTTAACCTGGCCACCTTATTATCCATACCGAGCGAATCAGGGGAGTATTTGATTTCATTCTTTTTACTTTTTCACTTTTACATTCTTTACTTGAACATTGGGGATAATGTTCATCTTAAGTGTAAGGGGAGGGTAAAATGATGATACCTTACAGATACACTTTCGCTTGAGTTTGTTTTGTTTGATAGTAGATGTGTAATAAAACTATGAGAAATACTTGTTAGTGTAATTTTAGCGCCAAATTTAATTTTTTTTACAACATTTAGGAGTGAAACTTTAGCCATAGCAAGCGTCTCATGGATAGGAGATTGTATGACTAGCACAAAACCGTACCATTCAGAAAAATTTTCCACCCAAATATGTGAGGTTCGCCTTTAGATTTGATAGGAAAAGCATTTACTATTAGTGCTTATGAGTGTAACGGTAGCATTTAGATTCTAGAACTTGCGTTAGTGATGCATCCCAAGACCGCTAGTGAGACTACATTCGTGTAGTAGGATTTACTACATGATAAGAGGCATTAGGATCACCCTTGTGTTAAACCCGTATCATAATTACTTGACCATTTAAGTCATATTACTTGGCTAGTTAAGTCAACTAATTTCCCCACACCCTTAGCGTTGTACTCATTTTTAGTACACGAAACCCCTAGTACACCCATCCGAGCCTATCTTTTCGTTTCTAACTTTAAGCATTTTACTTAAAGGAAGAATTTGTTACACCCCACTTAAATGTACAACCAAATCGCCTTAGCCTTCCGTGTATGCGCTCATTTTTAGTGCATTATTGTTATTTGTTAAACCCTAAGTTAACTATCTAATTGATTACATGGTTGCTAAGTCGATTCATATCCTTGTACATATTATTTTGGGACGATTGGGACTCATGGGTAAAGTACTTATTTTATGAAGTAATGGGGAAGAACATCATTTATTACCCCCATATGTGCGTTAATCTTAAAAGTACTCCAAGTGTTTTGATTTTCTTAATTCGAGTCATTAGATTAGTTTATTGTAAAGTATGTAAAAATTCAAGTGTAAGGGGAATTTTCATTCCCTATGATGTATTATTTTGGATGGTAGGGTAAGAGTGTATGCAAAAAATAAAAAAAAAAAAAAGAAAAAAAATCGAAAAATCAAGAAAAAGAAAAAAAAAAAAAATAGAAAAAGAAAAGAGAAAAAACATACGGACTACCATCCCTTTTCATTCTATGTTTATTTTATGTTTTGGTTATTTTCTATTTATTAGCTTAAGTTGAGTCTAGTCTTGGCTTAGCAACGCCATATTGTACATGTAATTAACCAAGATTGTTAACTCGCCACCAGTAAAGACTGCCTATATCCAACAAAACCGTGTATTTCATATCCCTACACCTAACGTTACAACCCTTTAAAAAGACCTCTTTGATAGTTTATCCTAGGTGCTTACGCCATGTGGTGGAGGTTTGATCCTTTCCCAAGCCTATGGTAATCTATTTTGCTATGACAGGTAGTGAGAGATATCTTCCGTTTCCATATTGTAATTTATACTTTATTACACCCGAGAGATGTGAGTATCTAAACACTGTTTGTGAGGTGCTAGTGTATGACCTCCGTGCTTGTCTAATGGTCTTTAGTGGAACGATTATTTGTTGTAATTACTTTTATATTAGTGTTAAATGACCCCTAACTTGTATTTTGATTAGAATAAAAGCGCATTTGCTTGATGACAAGCAAATCTCAAGTGTAAGGGTATATGATGAGGCGAAAAATGAACCGTTTTTAGTGGGTCATTTAAGCCCGGAATTGAATTTATTTGATCAAATATTGCCCTAAATCGTTCCTTTTGTGATTTTAGGTACTTTGGGAGAGAAAACTGGAAAAGGAAGCAATTCGGACGTTTTTGGAGCATAAAAGTGAAGAAAATGCCAAAGTCTTAATTTTCCTTGCTGAGAACAGTAGGTGACGGCATCAAGAAGAAAATCCTGACGGCGTCAAGAGTAATTTTCATGATGGCCCAGTACAGAAATGAAGGCGTCACAAGGAAGAGCGTCAAGAGTAAAATATGTGACGGCCTGGAAAAAGTTATAACGTGACGGCGTCAGAAGTAGATCAAGGCAGTCCGAGAAGTCTTTTGGCGGCGAGATGACGGCGTCACCAATTTGGTCTTGACGCCGTCAGCCTCAATTTCCTATATATAGTTTTCTAATTTTCATTAAAAAAAAAAGAGAAGTTTTGGAGAAACCCTAAGGCTGAACTTATTACGAATTTTACAGGTTTTTCAAGGGTTCTCAGCCCTTGAACCCTTTCATGTGTAATTGAGATAAGTATTCTTTTAATTCAATCAATATGTCTATGTGTTGGTTGTCTATATCTTGTTCTTGTCTTAATTCCATCATGCTAGGCTAGATCTATCTTGTGTTTGCTTAGATCTAATGAAACCTAGATGTTGATTATGTGTTGATTACTTGTTTATGGTTGTATTGGATGAATGATTTCGATGTTAGGCTTAAGAAAACTGGCAGATCTCCAATTGGTAACATGCTTGAACGTCTTAGGAAACATGAACTGACGTGCACTAGGTTTTATTGGTTGTATTTAATGCATGAGTAAATTCTAATGATCCCATGTTAGGAGCTTCTTAGCCGGTTCGACATAGGAGTGAAGTAGGCACTCATAGGATTGGGGAATTAAGTGCGCCACCCCATGAATGGTATTAAGGAATACAATCCGTCATCCACGCAACTATAACAAGTAATTAACGTGTAAAAGATATCTAGGGAGTAGTGAAATCTAAGTAAACACAATTTCTCCACTTATTGCTCACAACCATAGTTTAATTTAGTTTATTTTCTTTTCTAGTGTTTTATTTTGATTGCATCTCTAGTATTGGGTTAGTTGACTAGCAACTAATTCCGCTCAAATCCTTAAAACCCGAGATTTTTACTTGCTTTCTAAAAAAATATAAAAATACAAAAATAATCATCCTTCATCTCTAGAACTAGTATTTAGGTTTTCTAATCCTAGCGACACTATTCCTAGCTGAACGATCAATCCCCCGGTACTTGTCACTATACTATACTACAACGATCAGGTACATTGCCTGGTGGGGGTTGTAAGCTTCTCAAGATCCCTTGAGAGGTAAAGCCTGGTGCGATTCCCACGTATCATGATTCCTACAACCCTTCTTGGAAAAATCACCCGAACCTTAGGTGGAAACAAAACCAAAACAATCCTTCCAATCCGCCTAATCGTTACCAACCAAACGGTCCACCCTCCAACCGTACTTTCAACAACAATCCTTCTAATAACTATGGTAGTACCAACAATCTTGAAGGATTGATGTCCAAATTCATGCCATCTCAAGAAGCTCGCATAACTAAGTTTGAAACCGAATTCAACCAACAACAAACGGAGATGACCAGTAAGATTGACAACTTGTTGAAAGCCCTCAACAACCAAACGTTAACTACACCTAGGAAGGACACTAGGGACGCCAATAGCGGAATCCAAACTAAGGACCCCTCGTCATCAAAACACGTCCACTTTGTCAATGTTGTCACCATTAAGCCAATAGATAAGGATATAAGAGAAAGTGACAAGGATGAAGTTGGAGTAGAAACCAAGACTAGGGATTAAATTAAGGAAGTTGAGGATAATAAGGGAGAAAAGTTAGAGGAAGTAGAATACATAGAAGAATACTTTGATAAGTTTCCCACCAAGGAAGAACGGGAATATCACAAAGATTTATTCGATGATCCCGAGACACCATATATCCTTGGTTCACCCATTATTAAAATAGGTGATCTCTCTAACATCAACATACCATGCAACATTGGGCATATGCATGTGTGGAAAGCTTATATCGATCCTAGGTCTCCTATAAACATCATGACTTGGACTTATTATAATTGGGTAATGAAGAAACAACTTGGTTATAGGATGATGCCCAATAAGAATCTGATAGGCAATTTTGTAGGAAGAGTTAATGGTTTGCACGTGATTGTTGGAAATTTCACTTATGAGACCGACTTTGTGATAGTGGAGGATACTCGTCCGGTGATAGATGATTGCCTAAGTCAAGTGGTGTTCGGAAAACCATTCGTTGAGACCTCTAAGATGAGTTACGATTCAACTCTAGGGATAGTTAGATTCAAGGAAGAGAATGATGAGATTGCCTACCAAATGCCTTATAAGATTGAACAATACCGCCTCTTACCGAACATAGAAAAGGAACACAAACAATCGGTTTACTATAGGAATGATGAGGATAGACGTAGAGGAGTTGAATATGTTATGAATAAGATACTTGGTTTCTACAAAGAATGCTTGCAACTAGGTCCGGTAACCCATGACCTTGAGTCTAGCTACAAGACTCGTAAATAAAGAAAAGCGCTTCTTGGGAGGCAACCCATGCTTTGTGTGATTTTTATTTGTTTGATTGTTATTTGTTTCCATATGCATGCTTCATTTTTATTGTTGGTAGATCATGTTTCAAAACTAAAATATTGAAAATACTTTATTTTGTTGTTTGGCTTAGTCTTAACTTCATCCAAAGGTATTTCGTAAAAGATAAGTGTAAGGGGAAACCCCAAATATGTTTTAAAGAAACAAAATCGATCATGATTCTCCACAATATTAAATGAACATGTATATTTGTATTTGTTAGAGTCAAATGCTTGTATCGAGTCATAATGATGTTTTGCAGGATTTTCCAGGAAGTAGGACCAAGTTTTTCCAGAAATTTTCCGGAAACTTAACATAAGAATTTCTGCAGGTCACTTCTGACGGCGTCAGGAAGAAACTCCTGACGGCGTCACGCGTAAAATTCTGGAAATTTTACCAGTTTTGTTTTTCTAACGGAGTCTTAAAGTTTTTGCTAATTCTTTAGTTTTATAATCTCCAGGAAGTCTGCAAACATTCATTCCACAAGCATTATATCCCTTTAATTCCTAGAAAGCAATTTAAGATATATATGTTATTTTTTTAGGATTTGTTAGCATATATAGATTGCCGCCGATTTTACGCGAGGTTGCCTTCATTGTTTACTCAGGTTTAACAGGTTATTTTTGACAAGAAGATGATTTATATTCTGGAAGGGAAGCTTTGATTGTTCATTTTCTTGGAGGAAGATCTAACCTTGCTACCTTATTATCCATACCGAGCGAGTCAGGGGAGTATTTGATTTCATTCTTTTACTTATTTCACTTTTACATTCTTTACTTGAACATTGGGAACAATGTTCATCCTAAGTGTAAGGGGAGGGTAAAATGATGATACCTTATAGATACACTTTCGCTTGAGTTTGTTTGTTTGATGGTAGGTGTGTAATAAAACTATGAGAAATACTTGTTAGTGTAATTTTAGCGCCAAATTTAAAATTTTTTACAACATTTAGGAGTGAAACTTTAGCCATAGCAAGCGTCTCATGGATAGGAGTTGTATGACTAGCACAAAACCGTATTATTCAGAAAAATTTTCCACCAAAATATGTGAGGTTCTCCTTTAGATTTGGTAGGAAAAGCATTTACTATTAGTGCTTATGAGTGTACCGGTAGCATTTAGATTCTAGAACTTGCATTAGTGATGCATCCCGAGACCGCTAGTGAGACTACATTCGTGTAGTAGGATTTACTACATGATAAGAGGCATTAGGATCACCCTTGTGTTAAACCCGTATCATAATTACTTGACCATTTAAGTCATATTGCTTGGCTAGTTAAATCAATTAATTTTTCCCACACTTTAGCGTTGTACTCATTTTTAGTACACGAAACCCCTAGTACACCCCTCCGAGCCTATCTTTTCGTTTCTAACTTTAAGCATCTTACTTAAAGGAAGAAGTTGTTACACCCCACTCAAATGTACAACCAAATCGCCTTAGCCTTCCGTGTATGCACTCATTTTTAGTGCATTATTGTCATTTGTTTAAACCCTTAGTTAATTATCTAATTGATTACATGGTTGCTAAGTCGAGTCATATCCTTGTACATATTGTTTTGGGACGATTGGGACTCATGGGTAAAGTACTTGTGTTATGGAGTAATGGGGAAGAACATCATATTATTACCCCCATATGTACGTTAATCTTAAAAGTACTCCAAGTGTTTTGATTTTCTTGATTCGAGTCATTAGATTAGTTTATTGTAAAGTATGTAAAAATTCAAGTGTAAGGGGAATGTTCATTCCCTATGATGTAATATTTTGGATGGTAGGGTAAAAGTGTATGCACAAAAAAAAAAATAAAAAATAAAAAAATAAAAAAAATAATCAAAAAATCAAGAAAAAAAAGTAGAAAAAGAAATGAGAAAAAACATACGGACTACCATCCCGTTTCATTCTATGTTTATTTTATATTCTTGTTATTTTTCATTTATTAGCTTAAGTCGAGTCTAGTCTTGGCTTAGCAACGCCATATTGTACATGTAATTAACCAAGATTATTAACTCGCCACCAGTAAAGATTGCCTATATCCAACAAAACCGTGTATTCCATATCCCTACACCTAACGTTACAACCCTTTAAAAGACCTCTTTGATAGTTTATCCTAGGTGCTTACGCCATGTGGTGGAGGTTTGATCCTTTCCCAAGCCTATGGTAATCTATTTTGCTATGACAGGTAGTGAGAGATGTTTTCCATTTCCATATTGTGATATATACTTTATTACACCCGAGAGATGTGAGTATCTAAACACTATTTGTGAGGTGCTAGTGTATGACCTCCGTGCTTGTCTTTAGTCTTTAGTGGAACGATTATTTGTTGTAATTACTTTTATATTAGTGTTAAATGAACCCTAACTTGTATTTTGATTAGAATAAAAGCGCATTTGTTTGAGGACAAGCAAATCTCAAGTGTAAGGGTATATGATGAGGCGAAAAATGATCCGTTTTTAGGGGGTCATTTAAGCCGGAATTGGAATTTATTTGATCAAATATTGCCCTAAATCGTTCATTTTGTGATTTTAGGTACTTTGGGAGTGAATTCTGGAAAAGGAAGCATTTTGGACGTTTTTGGAGCATAAAAGTGAAGAAACGGCAAAAACTTAATTTTCCATGCTGGGAACAGTACCTGACGGCGTCAAGAAGGAAAATGTGACGGCGTCAGGAGTGAAATGCATGACGACCCAGAGAAAACATGACGGCGTCAGAATTAAGGCGTTAAGAGTTATTTCGGTGACGACCTGAAGAAGGATTACACATGACGGTGTCAGCTCCAGATCTAGGCAGTCCGAGAACTTTATTGGCCGCGAGATGACGGCGTCAGAAATTTACTCTTGACGCCTTCACCTCACAAAATCTATATATACTTTTCTATTTTTCATTCATTAAAAGAGAAACTTGTGTGGAGAATACTAGGGTCGAACCTAATAAACCCTAGGTCATTTGTAACAGTATTTTCAAGGGTTTTCACCCCTTGAAACCCTTCATGTTCAATTAAGATAAGTCTTCTTTCAATTCATTCAATATGTCTATGTGTTGCTTGAATATATCTTATGCTTGTCTTGATTTTAACATGTTAGGCTAGATCTATTGTGTGTTTGCTTGAATGTAATGAAACCTAGATGTTGATTATAGGTTGATTTCTTGTTTATAGTTGTAATGGATGAATGATTTAAATGTTTGGCTTAAAAAAACTGGCAGATCTCCATTATGTAACTTGCTTGAACGTCTTAAGAAATATGAACCGATGTGTACTAGGTTTTTATGGTTGTATTTAATGCATGAGCGACTTCTAGTGATCTCATGTTAGGAGCTTCTTAGCCGGCTCGACATAGGAGTGAAGTAGGAGCTTATAGAATTGGGGAAGTAAGTACGCCACCCCATGAATGGTATTAAGGAATACAATCCGTCATCTACGCAACTGTAACAAGTAATTAACCTGTAAAAGATATATAGGGAGTAGTGAAATCTAAGTAAACACCATTTTCCCACATATTGCTCACACCACTAGTTTAATTTAGTTTATTTTCATTTTTATTATTTTATTTGGATTGCATCTTTAGTTATTGGGTTAGTTGATTAGCAACTAATTCCGCCCACTTTTCCAAAAACCGAGATTTTACTTGCTTTCATAAAAATATAAAAATACAAAAAGAATCATCCCTCACCTCTAGACCTAGTTTTTAGGCTTTCTAATCCTAGCGACACTATTCCTGAGTTGAACGATCAATCCCCCGGTACTTGTCACTATACTATACTACAACGAGGTACACTGCCTGGTGGGGGTTGTAAGCTTCTCGAGATCCCTTGAGAGGTAAAGCCTGGTGCAATTCCCACGCATCACCACATCAGGAATGGGAATTTCTTGTGTTGCATCAGAAGTAACACCAGGAGTTGGTGGAGAGGATGGAACATGAATAATGGGAATTGCTTGAGGAGCAGCATCAGGAATGGTCTGTGTTGCATCAGTGGGAATGGGTGATGTATCCTCAGCAGGAATAAATGGTTCCATTGGTGTGTCCATAGGTGTAGAGTCCTGAGGTATTGTGTCTTGAGATATGGGAGGCTCCTCAACTGGAACTGATGACTCCTTAGGTGGATCCTCATGAGAAACAGAGATATCCTTTGGAGAAGAAGGAGGAACATCAGTAGAAATAGATCCATCCTTTGGTTCAGTAGAAGGAGATTGTTGTTCCTCAGTAGATTCCACAACAGGTTTTGGAGCAACAACATCAACAGCATCATTATAGGAATCAGCAGGATCAATAGACTTCAATCTTTTAGAAGCAAGTTCTTCCAAAGCAGGTTGATGCCTCTTTAAAGTCTCCTTAATGACCTTAATCCCAACTTTCTCAAGGTTTGACTTGATCCTCTCATACTGCTTAATGAGTTCATCATCTGGTAAGTTCTTGACATAATCCATAGACCGCCCAGTACTATAAACAGCAGAACTCATATTCTTAACAAAGGTTCTCATGTAGTTCCTTTGTTCTGCCTGAGTCATAGACTTATCCCTCTTCTCATGTGCCTTCCTCTCAGCATCATCTTTCTTTCTTTTTTTAGCCAATTCAACCATCCTTTCAACAAAGTCATATCCATCAAAAGCATCTCCTAAAATTGTTTGAGCAAGAGATAGATTTGTAGTAACCTGAGTGAGAATGTTATCCCAATGATCATCAGTGAAGTTTAAAGATGCATCATCTAGCTTGTAGGATCTACCTCCTTGATAGATCTTTTGAACCAATGGATCGATAGCTTGCTAATGTAATCAATAGCAGAACTATATGGAAAATCTCTGTATGTTTGTATCTATGCGGAATTTAAATACAAAAACAATACACTAATAACTCTTGATCCTCTATGGATCGTTTTATTAATCACTAAGATTGAAAAACTAAATCGTACATAATGCATTGGCCGTGGGTTCCTTTTATACTACAAGAAACCCTAAACCATCTTACAAGAAACGAATAATCATAATACTATAAAAGATATTCTATATATCTTGTCCTAAAATAAACAAAGATATCCATTCTATATCATTCCTACGGATGCATTAAATCAGCAGGAACTAGATATCAGCAGGATCACTCTATCAGCAGAAACCACTAAGTCGTCAGCAGGATCCTGTCAGCAATATCAGTCAGCAGAAACTATCTTCTGACTTCAATAATTCCTAACATAGCTCTCTCTGTCTCTGAGGAGGTAATGTTGATGTAACTGATGGATTGAGCCTTGCAAAGTCTACATCTAACTCTGCTTGCATCTTCACTGCCAATTCTGCATCCTCCCTTTCAACTGCCAAACATTTGAGAAGCCTTTCTTGTTCAACCTTTGCTTGATCAGAACCAAGATCCTCCTCTATCTTGGGTGCTTTACCTTTGGCAGAAGAAATGTTTGGAATATTAGCAGGATCAGAGGTATGATCAGAAGATACACTAACTTCATCATTAGGTTGACCAACAGTAACATCATCAGAGGGAACAGGGATAGAATCATCATGAGTGGTGGGAATGGCATCAGAATCAATACCATCAGTAGAAATACCATTAGAAGGAATGCCAACAGCAGGATCACCATGACTAGTGGTAAAATCAGAAGGAACCTTAGTAGTAGGATGATCAGCATGAACATGGATGCTATCAGCAGCAACATCATCCTCTGTAGTAGGTTGAACATGTGCATCCATGTCAAAAACATCAGCCTCAGTGCTTGCACTCGCCAAAGAAGCACTAGCCAACATATGAAGACCATCCAAGTCAACATGCTCCTTATGCGCATCCTTATCTTCTTTAGAGTCAAAGACCACACCCTTTTTCTTTAATGTATCCTCCAATTTCTTCACTCTTTTGATTAATGTTAGAACAGCAGTTCCAAGAGTCTGTTTTGTATCTTTGAGGTATGCATCCAACTCCTCAATCTTAAGCAAACACCTGTTGACCAAAGCATACATGGAGGTGAGAGTAACAGGATCCTCAGCTCTACCAACAGGTTCACCTATGGTAGGAATAGCTTCATTGGTCCTGGTTGGAGAAGCATAAAAACCTGCACCTATGTTGGCATCATCATTGACAAAGTGTAGTTAGCCATCTATACTTGGGTGAGTCAGGGGTTTTGTCAAAATAAGTAGCCTCTGATTCAATAGGTGTATTAACCTGTGCATCAGGATAAGGTTGTTCATCAGGAGCAATAGGTTGCTCATCAGAAGCAACAATCCTAGGTGATGGTGGTGTGGGAGGTCTAGGTGATGGAGGTCTAGGAGAGGGTGGTGGTTGGTCATCAGCAGCAACTGATGCACTTGCATCAGCTGCATCTGAAGTGCCAACATCAGCAGTAACTAGTGCATTGGCATCAGCAGCATCAGAGGTAGGTGGGCATCAGCTGCACTAGCATCCTCATTACCAATTGGCAACATAGCAGTCAATAAGGGTTTATGTGCTCCATCAAAATTGGTTCTCATGGTGGCAAACAATTTGGCAGTTAGTTTCCCTATGAGTCTAGGTGTATGGTCATTGGTCTCAATGCCTAATATCATTTGTAAGAACCTTGGATACACAAGAAATTTATATTTGGTATCCTTAATATTCTTAAGCATTTCCTCAAAAATATACCTAGAAAAGTTATAAATTCTACCATGAGAAAGACAAATAATACCATAGGTAAGAGAGCTTGAGAATTGATCCCACCCTCCTGACTTGGGACTAATGCACTGAAGGAGAGTGTGTACTAGAAACCTCCATTTAGGACAAAATTTGTTCTTATACCAGATAAACTTGCCATCAGTTTGGTAACCAAGATTGGCCAAACCCTCAGGAATCTCCTCCATATTAGTATCAAACACTCCACCTTCATCATCCAATTGAATCTGAGTCCATCTGTTATCACACATTCCTCACCATCAATAGTGGCCACAATCTCTTTGGTTTGACCCTCAAGAGATCTTTCTTCAGCTGTGGCCCAGAATTGCCTGACTAACGATTCATAAACAATGGTAGGGAAATGTGTCAGAGCATATATGAGTTTGGAGCTGTTCAATAAATCCACCATTGGATCAAACAACTCACTTCCTTTAGCTTTTCCAAAGAATGTAACTTTATTGTGACCGCCTTTCAATTTAAGAGCCGCCATTGAAGATTTTAGTGAACGATTTGTGAAAACGAGGAGTTATGAAATGGGTTTGAGTGATTGACGAGAGGGAATTGGTTATTTTGGGCGTGTGATATACACGTTAGGTTATTTAAAGTAGTTACCCAACTTAGCAACTTAATTGGCAAGTATCTCGTAAAGAATCGTTGACCAATTTTGAATTCAATTTTATCCCAAAATAAAATACCCAATTCTGCACTACCAGCAGCAACCACAAGTCAAACAGCAGGAACACTTGGTCAATCAGCATAATCCCAAAATATGTTTGACCATGGTCAATAAACCAACACTACCAGCAGAAACAACAACCCATCAGCAGGAATGACAGTCAACCAGTAGGAATGAAATTAACTTTTGACCGAACAACTCCTCTTGTAAAATATCTTCTTATGGTCAATCCTCTTCAGTAAAATATCTTCAATATTTACTCCTCCACCAACTAAAAAGTCACTTCCATTAATTTCTCTAGTGGAAACATTAGGTTTGACTAGGCCTATAAAAGGGGCTTCGAATCACAATCCAAACACATCAAACAATCTTTAAACCCTCCATCAGCAGTAACACAATGAACTCTAAGCCTGAGATCATCAACATCTCCTCCGATTCATCATCAGCATCATCAGGATGGACCAAACTACGTTCCACCCAATGCATCAACCTCTACTACCAAGAAATCAAAGAAGAAGGTTGAAGAGCCAATTTATTCTGATGATCTCCCTACTCCTCCACCTTATGTTTTCGACTCAAGCTCCTTAAAATTTCCAAGTTATGTTCCAAGCTTTCATTCAGATGATAAAGATCCACTTCCACTAGCAATGACGTTACCAAGAGAACTTGAGAAGGCTTTTGAGAAGGCTGTAACATCTATAAGGAGGATCCCAGTGCCTGAGAACACTCTGCCACACCCAATACCACCCAAACAAGTGCTAGGACTTCCCAACAAGCATGTGTGGAATGAGATCAATGAGAGGGGAGTCCACAAATGCATGCCTGACATCAAGGGAAAAGGCAAGAGGCCCATGGAGTAGTTGGTTTAGGTGTTTATTTGTTATCTTTTGATCCTTTTGATGTAATGGAACTTTGTCATGTAATGTTGCATCTCAGAATGCAACACTTTTATAATGAATTAAATGATTTGTTCCTTGTTTTTATGAGCTTGTGAACCTGATTGTGAGTGTTTGACTTCAATATCTGCAAAAATGTCAGTGGACAAAGAACACAAAATATACAAATGTGTTACAAAATGTACAACACTAAGCCTCCCCTTAGGCTTATTCCTCCCCTCAAACATAACAATCAGGGATTAACCATCCAAATATGGACAAATAAGTATTGAAACCTAGGGCCATCAAAAGCTTTGGTTAATAAATTAGCCACATTTTCATCTGTATGGATTTTAAGCACTTGAATAAGATGTTTTTCATTAGCATCTCTTATAAAATGGTGCCTAATTTCTATATGCTTTGTTCTTTGATGAAAAATTGGGTTTTTAACAATGCAAATAGTACTTTGGTTATCAATAAAGATTTTTGTGTTCATAAAATTGAACCCATAGTCTAGTGGTTGATTATGTATCCAGAGTACCTAACCACAACAACTAGCAGCAGTAACATACTCGGCTTCAGCGGAAGATGTAGCCACAATGGTATGCTTCTTGCATTGCCAAGAGATCAATCTCCTACCCAGAAACTGACACCCACCAGTAGTGGACTTTCTATCAAGATTAGCACCAGCATAATCACTATCAGTGTATGCTTCCAACACAAGTGAAGAATCTCTAGGGTACCAAAGACCCAACTTAGGTTGGCCTTTTAGATACTTAAAGATTTTCTTGACTGCATTCAAGTGGGAAGTCAATGGTGTAACTTGATGTCTTGAACAAGCACTGACTGCAAACATAATATCTGGTCTTGAAGCTGTCAAATACATAAATGAACCAATCATTGATCTGTAGAGATGAACATTAACAACATCATCTGGTTCATTATTGGATTTTGGTTTTGGAGCTTCATAATGAGTAGTTGTAGTTCTTATAGATTCCATATCAAACTTCCTAAGTATGTCGTGCACATACTTTTCCTGGCTGATAAAAATTCCATCAGGCTTTTGCTTGACCTGTAGGCCTAAGAAGAATGTAAGCTCACCCATAGCACTCATCTCAAACTCACTCTTCATCAGTTCTTCAAACTCCCTGCACCAAGCCTCCTTAGTGGAACAAAAGATAATATCACCCACATAAACCTGAACTAGAATGATATCTCTTGAGTTTTTCATGATGAAAAGTGTCTTGTCAATAGCACCTCTTCTGTAATCATGCTTCAGCAGAAATGAAGACAACCTAGCATACCATGCTCTTGGTGCTTGATGAAGACCATAAAGTGCTTTAACCACCTTGTAAACCAAATCAGGATTCTGTGGGTCCACAAAACTCTTGGGTTGAGTCACATATACTTCTTCTTCAATCTCACCATAAAGAAATGCACTCTTTACATCCATCTGATAAACCATAAATCCCATATATGAGGCAAAGTCTAAGAAGAGTCTAATTGCTTCAACTCTTGCCACTGGAGCAAACACTTTATCATAATCAATACCTTCTTCTTGCCAGTGACCTTGAGCTACCAATCTTGCTTTATTTCTTACCACAATTCCCCTTGAATCCCTTTTGCTAGGATCCATTTAGTCCCAATTGCAAACTTGCCATCAGGCAATGGCACCAACTTCCATACATTCTGATTCAGAAATTGTTGCATTTCCTCTTGCATAGCAGCAACCCAATCTGAATCTGCAAGGGCTTGAGCTACACTAATTGGTTCAACTTGAGACAGAAAACAAGCAAAGAGACAATGGAGATAGTCTATATGATTGTTCCTTTGTTGATCCTGAATGTAACTAACAAAGGCAGTTTAACCAAACTTTGTATTCTTCACCTTATTTCTAGTCTGAACAGTTGAAGTGGGATCACCAATAATCAATGATTGTGGATGAACAATGTTGATCCTTTTAGTAACATGAGGACTAACATCAACTGAGGTTGGGAAGTTATTGATTGTAAGTCCAAAGTCATCATCATATGAGGAGGAACTGAAGATGCCTGTTCTTGATCGATGATGAAGACCTTCCAAACTCAGAACTTGAAGATTGTGAATTTCCAAGATCATATGGACTAGGATATATTATGGGAGATTCATTTAACCCCAATGAGTCAACAGATGGGGTAGAAGAATGAGCAGTAGGAACAGAACCACCATCTGTAGGAACACTATTAGCAGAATGGGTAGAATCAGCAGAATCTACATCAGCAGGAACTGGAATTTTACCAGCAAAAACAGAACCACTACAAGCAGCATCCATGTTCTTGCGGGCTTCAATGGATGCTTGTCTCAATAGTTCCTTTGTGTCTTTGGAGAATTCAAAACCAAACTTTTCAGCTGCATCATTTGCTTTATGCTCTTGTCTTTGAAGCTTAGCAAGTTCTTTTGCATAACTTGAATCAGTTTCAGTCATATCAGAAGAATCTTTGAGCTCGGTACCTTAAAAGTGGTTAATAGGAAAAGAAGGAACCACAATAACTTGTTCATCCCACTCTGGGTCAGAATCATCATCTAAGGTACCTGCATTGTTATTTTATGAATCTTGTGTACCTGCAAAATGATTAGCTTTGAAACGAATGTAACCTAGAAGATCAGTTAAATAGCCAAGGACAAAATACCACTCATGACCTGCCCCCTAAACATTAGGTTTATCCTCAAGAAATCTCAGATTAAGTGTTTCTTCAATCCTTTTGGCAGATAAATTATAGACCCTATAAGCTTTACTATGAGCAGAATAACCAACAATATACCCCTCATCAGCTTTCCCTTCAAATTTACCCAAGTGATCACTGGTATTTAAAATAGTCACATGACATCCAAAAGGTTTAAAATATCTAATAATAGGAACTTTCCCAGACAAAAGTTCATAAGGTGTTTTGTTGTGAGGTCTAGTAATAAATACCCTGTTCAAAACATAGCAAGTAGTGCTAACTGCTTCAGTCCAAAACATGGTAGGTAACTTAGAGTCAGCAAGCATAGATCTTGTTGCTTCTATGAGGGTTCTATTCTTTCTTTTAGCAACCCCATTTTGTTGTGGGGTCCTGACATTACTATAGTCCCTTTTAATCCCTTTTAACCCACAGAGTTCAATTAATTTATCATTTTTAAACTCTGTCCCATTGTCACACCTTATAGCTTTAACCTTTTTGTTTAGCTGGTTTTCAATAAGGGCAATAAAGTCTTTAAGAATCTGAAAAGTTTCATCCTTAGTTCCCAAAAAGAATACCCAACAAAACCTACTATAGTCATCAGTAACCACCAGGCAAAAGTACTTGTGATCAATACTTCTAATAGAAGTAGGACCAAAAAGATCCATATGAAGTAACTGGAGAGGTTCCGAAATTGTGCTCACAGCTGTAATGGCCTTGTAAGAAGCTTTGTGTTGCTTTCCTTTATTGCAGGCAACACAATTATGTTCATTAGTGAAGACTTTGGAAGGAAGCCCTTGGACCAATCCATGTTTTGCCAGCTTGTTGATGGTTTTGAAATTCACATGTGCCATCCTTCTATGCCACTTAGTAGACTCATCCAAGGATGCTTTTGCCACCAAGCAAGCTAGATCACCTTCAGGCTAGACATCATTCAAATTGAATGTGTAGAGATTGTGGATTCTTGGAACTTTAAGCACAACCTGACTATCATCAGGTAACTTGAAGTCTTTAAAAAGCACAAGACAGTCATTCTCAGTGAAGAGAACACTGTTCTTCTTGTCACAAATTTGTGAAACAGAGATCATGTTAATGTTTTGAAGCTCTTTCACATAATAGACATTTTCAAAGTCTAGCTTGGAAGTCCTAATGGTTCCTTTCCCAGTTATCCTGCCACCTCCTCCTCCAAAAGTCACAGTGCCTCCATGAATAACTACAAAATCATGCAACCTTTCTTTGTTCCCTGTCATACTTCTAGAGCAACCACTATCTACAATACGTAAATCTTTATTCTTATGAGGATGATCCTACAATAACAGAAATATACAACAACATTAGTATCTATGGGAGACCCAAGTCATAACTGACTTGGGCTTGCCTTGTGAAACAGAGAACAAATTAAAGTTTTGAAGCTCTTTCACATAATAGACATTTTCAAAGTCCAGCTTGGAAGTCCTAATGGTTCCTTTCCCTGTTATCCTACCATATCCTCCTCCAAAAGTCACAGTGCCTCCATGAATAGCTACAAAATCATGCAACCTTTCTTTGTTCCCTGCCATACTTCTAGAGCAACCACTATCTACAATACCTAAATCTTTATTCTTATGAGGATGATCCTACAATAACAGAAATATACAACAACATTAGTATCTATGGGAGACCCAAGTCATAACTGACTTGGGCCTGCCTTGTGGATAAAAAAGAGTTAAACCATGTAGATTTATGAGATCCACTATTGTTCTTGGATCCCTTCTTCAAATATGGTCTATATTGTTTCTAAGAACAACCTGCTGAGGACTTAATAGCATTATCCCATCTTGCCCCCCATATATATTGGGTCATAATAAACAGACCTAAAATCAATATGAAAGTAAGTGCTTGTAGGTCTGATTAACGGTCTAGCAACATTTCTTTTCCAACCAGCTGGAAATGTCTACCAATAGAATCTGGCTTACCAGCAGGAACTGGCTTACCAGCAGAAACTGGTTTACCAGCAGGATTAGTTCTGCCAGTTTTCACATGTGTTGCTTGTGGAACAAATGGGGGAATATTATTAACATTTTTCCACATTGGTCTAGATCTCTGTTGGTCAGTACACACACTCATTCTTTTCTCATGAAAATCACAATCCTTAATAACATGATAAGAACTGCCACAAACAAAACAAGTTTTCTTTCTACAAGATTTGTTCATAGCATGACATGTCTTATTACACACAAACTTATCAAAACCAAAAACAGAAACTGAATTATTTTTAACAAAATTAAAAGATATGTCTTAAAAAGAAGCTGTCTTTGAAATGGATTCATCATCAGCAACTCTTGGGGAGAAGTCAACAAACTTGGGTGAGGCAGACTTGTCACTTGAATCACAACTGGCAAAGTCGTTGGTATGGGTCTTTCAGGTCTTGTCACTGAAAGAACAAGAGACAAAGTCATTAGATTCGTTGCCAGAGTTAGGTAAGTCATTAGACTTTTTGCCATATATCATGTGTGATTCATCAAATTCTATGTGTGTTGAGGGTGGCTTAAATGTTCCTGTAATTGGTGGAGAAACAGATCTCATTTCTCCTTCTCTAACATGCTTAACAAGAATTTGATAATTAGCTTCCTCAGGGGTAGGGTAAAAAATGCTTGGCTCATTAGGGTCATAAACTTCATCTAGCCCTATATAGTCTCCATACCCCAACCCTCTCCTTGACCTAACAGACTGAGAACTATTATTCAACTTGTCTATATGTTTAGATGATTCTTGCCATTGATTACGTCTAGCCACTTCACTATCTAATTTAGCCTTTAAGTCCTGTTTTTCTAAGTTTACCTTAGCATTTTCATTCTCAGAATATTTTAACAAATTAGTAGTTTTTTCTAAATCTCTTTCTAAAACCCTAATCTTTTCTTTATATTCTAACTGATTATTTTGGTACCAAGCGTTTTATTTTTCCAAGGTTTTAAGTGTACTTTTATAGGCTTGTACTTGAACATAATAATCTTTATATTGAGCTTCTATATCATCAAACTCCTTTTTAAGTTCAGCATATTTACTATCACAACCAAACAAACAAGTATGTACCTATGATGAGATACCCATCAAAGCAAATTCCTCAGTCTCATCTTCTGTCTCACAACCAACAAGCATTCCATACACTTGAGAAGCACCACTTTCCACATCTGCAGACTCATGGTCATTCCAGTCGATCATTGAATCCACAAATACTAAGGCTTTAGATTCCCTTATTCCAGTTCTTTGAGCTTGAATGCAGAGTATCTTGTTTTGTCATCTGCCTTCTTTTCAGTGCATTCTCTAGCAAAGTGACCCAGTTGGCCACATTTGTAACACCTAGCCTTCTTCTTATCAAACCTTGCTGCATCCTTGCCCCTGAATTGGACCTTTCTTCCAGCCTTCTTTTCAAACCTTTTGATTTTGACTGAAAGCATAGCCATCTGCCACTTAATATCTATTTCCTCCAAGTCCAACTTATCAATTTGCTCAAAATCTTCATAAGTCAGTTTCTGTTGTGGATCACTTTCAGCAACAAAAGAATGAAGCACATCTTCTAACACATTACTAGATTTTGAATGTGTCCTTGGTCCAGTAGTGGTGTATGAAGTTGATGTTGATGATGAGCTTGGGCTATCATCATATGACATCTTGTTGTTACTACTGGTAGTACTAACAAATCTTGAATTAGTTGGAGTTGGTGAATAGCTTGAGTGTCCCTTGATATCAATCTCAAGAGTCCATAGCTTGTTTTTTAGGTCATCAAGCTCAAGTACTCAAGACCACCTTTTGTTTTAAGAGTGATGCACACTTGTGACCAGGAATGAGGCAAGGCTCTTAGGAACTTGGTATTACAATCTTCATTGTCTGGCTTTGCTTGCAGCTGATTGAGCTGACTTAAAATCTTCTGAAACGTGTCATAACCTTTGTGCAAGCGTTCTTCTTCAGAGATCTTGAACTCTTGGAATTCCTGCTTGAGCATGGACTTCCTCATCTTTTTGGACTCATCATTACCTCCAAATCTTGCTTTAATAGCCGTCAAGATGTCCTTAGCATCATCAAGATGATGAAAATCACCCATATGATCACCTGGGAGAGACTGAAGCAAGATTGTTCTTGCCTTGGTCTCCCTTTGGACAGAAATATGTTCATTAGTAGAAACAGGAGGAAGAATTATGATGTTGCCTTTAGGGTCTCTTCCAGTTTTCTTTCTGCTGTTTCCATTTTGAACCACATGCCAGAGGTTGTAATCACTATTTGTGATCCAGTTTTCCATCTTCATCGCTCAGATCTCATACTCATCCTTCTTGAGGTAAGGGAATTTGGCATTATTGCTTGACAAAGTGGTTGTGACCACTTGGTGAACTGGCCGTGTCTGAGTTTTTTCTTGGGTAACACCAGAATCATCTCCTGCTTCTGATATTGTTTTAGTGTTTGAGGGTTTTAAAGAGATCAAAAGTGTTCTTCTTTGATAGAGACTCTCTCCAGGCTCTGATACCACTTGTTGGATCAACTCCTAGATAGATCTTAGAGCCTTTGGTAATGGATAGAATACTTATGTAATCACAAGTAAACTATAGGAGAATCTCTTAATAAACTTATGTTTATGCGGAAAGTAAACACAAGAGTTAAAGAAGACAAATTACTAATAAACACTTTGATCCTCTATGGATATATATTAATCACTAAAGATTGTTTTTAAAGTTGTACATAATTCATGGCCGTGAGTTTCTTTTATACTACAAGAAACCTTAATAAGCCCATTACACGAAAACATGTAAAGAAGATATGCATTATCTTTTCCTAATATAACTCATGCATATCCTTTCCTCTAACAAACTCTAATAATATACGGATTTACATTATCCGCAGGAATAACACTGTCATCAGGAACCACTAAAGGTACCCGAAGGAACCATACCAGCAGGTACTATCAGCAGAAACTATTATATCTTAAATTATTCCTAACGTGCTTTGATAACTTATGAATATTTTTCAAAACTATTGTAGTTATTTACCTTTTAAACAGATGTATTTGCACACTATGCTTTCCTCTGAATGATTTTGGTCATGCTTATGATTGTTTGACATATTTGATCATTCTTAATACTGAACCTAATCCCTTTGTGATTGCTTATATATGATTCTTACATGCTCTACCTGCTATATTGGACTTATATTTGTGTATAACTATTGCTTGAAACGCAAGAGATTATATTGAATAAGTTAGCAAGAGTTGGAAAGCTCACTGTTGAACATTTAAGTCTCATAAGGTGGATCCCTTAGGTATAACTGGTTGGATCCCTTTTAGAATGGATCCGGCGGATTCGGGCAAATAGAGAGAAACTTACATCACTTCTTATCCCCCTTCAACCTTCCAAACCTTATTACACTAGTTATCCATCTCCTATTAGTCACATTTGAGTTGATCTTGAGGTTAGTAGCTATTTTTATCTATTAGGAATAACTTAAGTTTCTTCCGAGGTGTTTATGATTTATCATCTCTAAGATAATCACCATTTTTCAGCCTTGCTTCTTGCATCATCTTTCTCTAAACATAATACACTTACTTACGTAATAAATGATTTTTTCATAAATTTATTTCAACCATCTCTCTCTCAAAATGCTCTAAAATCAATCTTTTAATTCTTATAATTTTAGAAGAATTTTTAAATTTTATATTTCACCTTTCCCTGAATCCTACAATCAATAAACACCTAGTGATATGATTATCTTCACCCTTAATCACTTATTGATCATTTTTGGCCTTCTTTCTTCTCTCTAAAGTCCATTAATGGAAACCTCTCATCATTAGTCTTATGCCACTAAGGATTTTCTCATTTAAGACACTCTATTACACTCATTACAAAAAGAAACATAGGGCTACAATAGCTAGATCCTAATCATTTCCTCCTCTCATATGTTTTGTTAACTAGATCCCTTGGCTAAAGCTAGCCAGCACTGGTACAAAAATGGCCTTTCGTCACACATGGTCGATTTCAAACGGTCACATTGTAACATATTTACGTGACTAAATGTATGAAAATAAAATAAACAGCCACACTCGATCCGACTTGTGTGACCATTTCGGAAGATATATGTCACACATTTGTGTATTTATGTGACTAGAGGGTAGCTGGTAAATATTTTTCGATCATTTAGTCACGTTTAATTTGGGATGTGTGACCGATACAAATCAGCTTTAAGCATTAGTCACACTACAGATATACATATGTGACAAATATATGTCACACAATTGAAGAGTGTGACCAAAATAGATATATGGTCACATGAAGTAATTGTGTACGTGACTAAATTATATAGTCAAGTTTGTCACACATTATTTAAACGTAACTGCTATTCTTTGCTGAATATTTAGCCACATAGCGTTTGAAATGTGTGACAACTGAAAAGTAAGTTTGAAGCGTTAGTCACGATATGCATTTAATAGTGACAAATATATATGTCACACACTTGACGAGTGTGACCAAATGTCATATATGGTCACACTTAACCATAGAAACATGATTAAGTGTAACGAAAATTCGATACATATGGTCATGTTGGTTAATATGTGTGTCTAAAATTTAGTGTGTGTTTGCTTGCAAAATCCTAATATGTATAGTCACACTTAATTGAATCACGATCATGTGACTATAGGCTTTACAAAAAAACATAAAAATAAAAATAAATAAATAAATAAATAGTCACATTGTAACTATAGGCTTTACAATAGTCACACCATATCAGAAATGTGTATCTAAATGATGTTTATGGCCACATTATAAGGGTATTTGATACGTGGGAATCGCACCAGGCTTTACCTCTCAAGGGATCTTGAGAAGCTTACAACCCCCACCAGGCAGTGTACCTGATCATTGTAGTATAATATAGTGAAAAATACCGGGGGATTGATCGTTCAGCTAGGAATAGTGTCGCTAGGATTAGAAAACCTAAATACTAGTTCTAGAGATGAAGGATGATTATTTTTGTATTTTTGTATTTTTTTAGAAAGCAAGTAAAAATCTCGGGTTTTAAGGATTTAGGCGGAATTAGTTGCTAGTCAACTAACCCAATACTAAAGATGCAATCAAAATAAAATACTAGAAATGAAAATAAACTAAATTAAACTAAGGTTGTGAGCAATAAGTGGAGAAGTTGTGTTTACTTAGATTTCACTACTCCCTAGATATCTTTTACACGTTAATTACTTGTTATAGTTGCGTGGATGACGAATTGTATTCCTTAATACCATTCATGGGGTGGCGCACTTAATTCCCCAATCCTATGAGTGCCTACTTCACTCCTATGTCGAGCCGGCAAAGAAACTCCTAACATGGGATCATTAGAATTTACTCATGCATTAAATACAACCAATAAAACCTACTGCACGTCAGTTCATGTTTCCTAAGACGTTCAAGCATGTTATCATTTGGAGATCTGCCAGTTTTCTTAAGACTAACATCGAAATCATTCATCCAATACAACCATAAACAAGTAATCAACACATAATTAACATCTAGGTTTCATTAGATCTAAGCAAACACAAGATAGATCTAGCCTAGCATGATGGTATTAAGACAAGAACAAGATAAAGACAACCAACACATAGACATATTGATTGAATTAAAAGAATACTTATCTCAATTACACATGAAAGGGTTCAAGGGCTGAAAACCCTTGAAAAACCTGTAAAGTTCGTACTAAGTTCGGCCTTAGGGTTTCTCCAAAACTTCTCTCTTTTTTTTATGAATGAAAATTAGAAAACTATATATAGGAAATTGAGGCTGACGGCGTCAAGACCAAATTGGTGACGCCGTCATCTCGCCGCCAAAAGAATTCTCGGACTGCCTTGATCTACTTCTGACGCCGTCAAGTTATAACTTTTTCCAGGCCGTCACATATTTTACTCTTGACGCTCTTCCGTGTGACGCCTTCATTTATGTACTGGGCCGTCATGAAAATTACTCTTGACGCCGTCAGGATTTTCTTCTTGACGCCGTCACCTACTGTTCTCAGCAAGGAAAATTAAGACTTTGGCGTTTTCTTCACTTTTATGCTCCAAAAACGTCCGAATTGCTTCCTTTTCCAGATTTCACTCCCAAAGTACCTAAAATCACAAAAAGGAACGATTTAGGGCAATATTTGATCAAATAAATTCATTTCCGGGTTTAAATGACCCCCTAAAAACGGTTCATTTTTCGCCTCATCATATACCCTTACACTTGAGATTTGCTTGTCCTAAAGCAAATGCACTTTTATTCTACTCAAAATACAAGTTAGGGGTCATTTAACACTAATATAAAAGTAATTATAACAAATATTCGTTCCACTAAAGACCAATTGACAAGCACGGAAGTCATACACTAACACATCACAAATAGTGTTTAGATACTCACATCTCTCGGGTGTAATAAAGTATAAATTATAATATGGAAACGGAAGATATCTCTCACTACGTGTCATAGCAAAATAGATTACCATAGGCTTGGGAAAGGATCAAACCTCCACCACATGGCGTAAGCACCTAGGATAAACTATCAAAGAGGTCTTTTAAAGTGTTGTAACGTTAGGTGTAGTGATATGAAATACACGGTTTTGTTGGATAAAGGAAGTTTTACTGGTGGCGAGTTAAAAATCTTGGTTAATTACATGTACAATGTGGCGTTAATAAGCCAAGACTAGACTCGACTTAAGCTAATAAATGAAAAATAACAAAAACATAAAATAAACATAGAATGAAAAGGGATGGTAGTCCGTATGTTTTTTTTTTTCTTTTTCTTTTTCTATATTTTTTTTCTTTTTTCTTTTTCTTGATTTTTTTTTGGACGGGAAAAGTCAAATAGCCTAGATCAATGCTCCGCGGAAGTATAAGGTTTCCCCGGGTCGTTATGTCCCGACGAGGTGTGATGGTTATGAAACGGTTCTGTGATCGGGTGAATTTGGACGGGAAAAGGTTTGTGAGATTGATTACACTACTAAATTCACAAAGAAATAGCTTAAACAAGCTATATGAATAAGACAAGAAAGTTGGAAAAACCAGAAACGTTTAAAACTAAAAACGCGTACGTTCAGTTTTAAGTAACGTGAACGTACAAAATAAAACGCGAGTTTTAGCAAAATAAAATACTTACAAAAGTGAAAATCACATTTTTACAATCCTAAAAATAAAATAAACTTTTTAGAAAATTAAAATTAATTTTTATACTCTTTATATAATTACTATTAATTAAATACTAATTTAAATTAATTAAAATTACACTAAATAATAGGAAAATGCAAAATAAGCTTAGAAAAATAAAATTAAAACTTAGAAAAATCTAAAATAATATAAAACTAATTTTAAAACAGAAAATATATTTTTAAGACTATTTAAATAATTACTATTAATTATTAACTAATTATTAATTAATAAAAACTAATATTAATTATTAAAAATACTAAATGAAAAGAGAAAAATATGAAAAATTTACAGAAATTATTTTACAACTATATGAACTTAAGAAAATTATAAAAACAGAAAGTGCTTAAGGAAAATAAGCACTTAAGCAATAAGCTTCTTAAATAGAAGCTATCACTTTAGGAAAATTTAGCTTTTTCTGGATTTTCTTTTTGAAAACTAAATAAATACTAAAATTATGAATCTTTAAAAAAGGAAAATTGGCTGGAACACAGAAATAAGCACTACAAGTGCTTAATAGCTTGACAGTTGACTTTGGTCAAACTGTCAAGCCATAAGCTTTAAATAAGCTTAGCAAGGGACCCACAGATATCAATAAGCTATACTAAGATAAGGAAACTATGAAATAAGCAAAAGGAATCAGAAAAGCACAAGAAATAAGATAAAATTAAGCAATAAGCACTTTCCAATTCTTGAATGCCAAACAGGCCTGATGGCTACCTTTGCAAGCTAGTGGGACCCACAAGATTGATTAGAAGCCCAAGGTGAAGCTTGAAGTGACAAGATAAGCTTGAGGGCTTTTCAAAAATCCATAGCTTACTCAATGGGGCCCACAGGTAAGACCAGGAGGGGGCATGGAACTTATGCTCACAAGCTGAACTCTCAGCATACACTCAGAAATGGACAAACAAAAGGACAATAGCAGCCCTAGCAAATGAATTTGAAAACCAAAGATAAGCACAGATCCTAAAAGCTAAGCTGGAAAGCTTCTCAAAAAGCTAAGAAGCTTGAAGTAGGGCCCACTTTTGAACACTGTGTGAGCCAAAGAAGTTGGGTGTTTGGCTGAGTAACTGTGTAGCAGGGCATGCATATGCCCTGCAGCCTACTTTGGAGCTAAGTGGGGCCCAACATAAAATTTGCAAAAATAAAATGAAGTTGGAAATTGAAATTTGAGCTGGTAGAAAATTAATAGAAACAAGTTCCAAGTCTTAATCTAAAACACAAAAATCAAAATAATTATGTGAACTTTTGGAAAAATCTGAAAGGGTGGTATTTTGACTTTTTGCAAAAACTTAAAAGTTGACTTTTTTGAGTTTTGGATGATTCTAATGGACTGTGAACATGATTTTAAGTTAAGTTACGACCAAAATAAGTTAAAACAACAAATTATCTCTTGAGATGATGGCTTATAGGACACAATGACCACCACAGTTAACTGTGGTGGTGGTGTTTTTGTGAATTTGACTTTGGCAAGTTAGAACTTGGGTTTTAAGCTTAATTTAACTTAAATATAGCTAATACAGTATGTACACACTAAAATAAGAACAACATAACAACTAGAATAGATAGCAAAGAGATGATCCAAACACTCCCTATAAGGACTGTTTTGAAGATTTAGGAAGCAAAACAAAGATCTAATGCAGGAAACTGAGATCTAAACTTATGCTAACATTAAATAAGCCAAATTACTGAATCTAGCAACAAATGCAGTACATAAACTTTGAACGTGAAAAATTTGGAAAATGCTTACAATGGGGGCCAAACTGAGATAGATGTACCAAGGTGACAAAACCACAACCTAATCACTCTCCATAGAGTTCTAAACCAGGGAAACCTTTAATACACCATGCTCCAATGCATCAATCTTCTTCACTTATTATTTTTTTTATAACTATTTATTTGTATTTTTTTTAGATTTTTAGTAAACTGTAAATGAAACTGAGTAAAAAGCTTTGGAAGCTTAAAGGAGCTCACAAGTGAGCTTACTGAAGCTTAATGGAACAAGTTCAACAACATTCAACAAGAATTAAGCAAATGTGTCAAATTCACTTAAAATTGCTAAAATTTGAATTCAAACTAGGAGACTGAATTGAGAAACTTTGAAATTAAAAACTTTCATTAACTTAAACTGAATACAAACTTGAAATTACAACTGAGTTTAAAGATTTAAAACAGAAATTACACTAGAAATGGTCTAAAAGTAGTGACAACCTATAATCTTCACTTTTTCTTTATCTTTATAGCTCCTGGAGGTCAAATGGTCAATTCCCACTTCTTTTTTAGCCGTTGGATGGGCTGCTTTTGATCTCAGCCTTTCAAAACCTTTTTGGCGGGAAATCGGGTTTGGGGCAATTGGTGGATTAGGTGTAGTAATTAATGAGGGTAGGAGGGGGAAGGTGAGGTTGGTGAGTGTATTTATGATGGTTGGTGAGTTTTGTGGAGAATTGGTGGTGAGGTGGGGGAACACATAGCATGAAACCAGGGAAAGGGGGTGATGAATAGTGACTGTGGTGTTTGGGTGTTGACTGCCTTTGACCCGTGGGATTTTTATTTAAAAAGATGGGATTGGGCTTTGTTTTGTGTTGGGCTTGGGGTTGGTTTGGATCAGGTTGTGTTGGATTGGGTAAATAACAAAAAGAGTCCCTTTGGTTTGTTTATTACAAGTTTCAAAATAACAAGGACCATTCATGTAATTAACTGAAATTCAAGGGGCTGAAAATGTAAATGTTCTAAAGTTATCACAAGGGTGAAAATTGACAACTTTAATAACCCAGGGATCCAAAATGTATTTTTTTCAATATTAAATTTCCCGGGGACCATTTTTGTAAAATTTCCAAACTCCGGGGACCAAAAGTGTAAATTCTCAAAACTTTTTACCCAAGTGTTATTTTTGATAACTTTTTATTTTAAAAGGACTTGGGTTGACTTTTCATGCAAAATAAATGCACAGGGACTAGTTTTGTAATTTTATGAAAGTTGGGGGACTGAAACTACCAATTTTGCAAACTTTGTACGTTTTTCATTTGTTTTTACTCGTTTTGCATCTAAAACATATAAAACACAATTTTGAAATATTTTCAGTATTTTGATGCATTACTGAGTGTTTTTGTATGTTTTGCAGTTCAGATTAGACAAAAAATGATGAGTGTTTGAGCACTCATCAATCCCCCACACTAAACTATTGCTAGTCCCTAGCAATAAAATGTTTTGAAAACTTGATGGATTTTAAACTCTTTACCAAAAGCCATCACTTCTGGAGTAGCCAGGTGTAAGAACTGTGGCACACCTGATAACCGTGTGATTTTGAGCAAACCACCAGCTGTCAACGGATTTGAGTAGTCTTTACCAAAAGCCGTTTGCTTCTGGACTAGCCAGCTCTTGATGGAATAGTCAACATCTTGGTGAGCTGATTACCAATTATGGATTTTCCACGGCCTTTACCACAAGCCATAATCTTGCGGGCTAGCCAACTCATTTGTTTTTGGGGAGTTGATGAACCATACAATTTTGGGCAAATTGCAAGCCGTAAACGGATTTGATATGTCTTTACCAAGAGCCGTTTGCTCCTGGACTAGCCAATCCCTTTTGTCGGTTAGACAAGGCGGACTGATTACCACAAAAATTTTGAAGCACCAGTGAAAATTTTTTAAAATTTTTGAAATTTTGGCTAAAACGGGGGTATTATATAGTAAAATGTGATAAAATTCGCTAGAATAGCGAATACCCCCCCACACTTAGCAAGAATATTGTCCTCAATATTCAAAGTCCCGGCTATTATGCCGACTCTTTGAACGTAAAAGGGCAACATTACAATCTAAACGTGAAAAACACCATTTTGTTTTTTTTTTCACTCTATTTGTAACCATAGCATGGGGGACTCCCCCACACTTAGGGTGAAAACCCTATAAGTATGATGTGGAAAAAACAATCTCAATCGTACTTTCATTCAAGATGTTTGGACAAACATTTGAAGCACGTGAAAGTTCCACACCGATGAGATATAATACCGGCTCAAGATAATGATACATGAAAATGCCGGGATCAAATATAGTGTCTTCATTCCCGAAGGAATGAAGAACAGGAGAAGTCACCCTGTAGGTGAAGAAGGGAAGAATGATCTTGATGAAAATCAAGATTGATTCATCATCATCAGAAAGAGAATTCATGATTGGTGTATCATGAATCTCATCAGTAAAGCTCAAATGATCTAGACAAATTATGGGTGGGAGGGTTGGGATTTTGATATCAATCAAATTCTCAAGGTTGAGAATATTTCCCTCCGGAAAACAAAGATTAACTTTGTCTAGATCAAGGTGAAAGTTATCATACTCCGATGGAGATATGATATGAGTGAGTTCACCGGAGAACTCCTCAAAGGTGAATACATCATATTCGGGGAGAGAAATTTGAGAATGAGAAGTGGTACTTTCACTAATCTTCTCTCCCATATGATCAAAGGTAAAGGCTTCAAACTCCGGAATAGGATCGTCGGAGACAATGTAACTATCCTTTATGGGGATAGGAGATGAAATAGGTTTCGTTTTGAAAGCCTCGATTTTAGAAATAAGGAGATCGGCATTCAATAATGTTGCACGAAGTGCTTCATCCTTGATTTCAGTGTCAATCTCGTCATTCTCTTCTTCTAAGCTAACTAGCTTAGAAGGTAATTCTTCCATATAAATGATGTCTCCACAAGATAACGAATTGTCATCAGTAGAATCGGAGAACATCTCATCATGATTAGATGGGAAGAATAGAGGAGGAGGAATATCACACATATGGTCAAAAGTCCCCTGTGACTCTCTCGGGATTGGGACAAGGATCTCAACACTAGACTTTATTAATTCGTCCGATTCATTAGGAACAGTGCTAAGATGCTCATCCCCCATGATCAGAGAGTGAGTGTGAACTTCGGGAGTGATAACAGCAGGCTGAGATGGAATCTCAACTGCTGGGATATCCACTGATGAACTTGATGGATCTTTATAGAATTGAAGGATATCAAGTGTATCCTCATCATCACTGTCATCAGGAATAAAATGGAACAAAGAGCTAGATTTGGCTGCTTTTTCTTTTGCATATGCTTCCCTAACAGCTATATCAAAATCATCTATGGAATCAATTTTAGCAACCTGCTCTTCCGTCAATATTTAAGCCATGCATTTCTCATGTGAATTTAGAGTAAATGAAAATTGCGGGGATGGGGATTTGTCAAAACCGGAAGGTTGACATTGATAATCATCATGAGGACCCCCACAATTTACACAAGAAACACTGGGGGCATTATGAAGTGTTGTGGTACCCAACTCCTTAAGTTCTTTCAATATCTCAAGAGCCTCTATTATAATGTCAGTAACAGAAGGAGTTGTGTGAATCATTTGGTGCTGTGGAGGTGGGTCTGAAAACGAATAGTCGTAATTGTTACAAGGAATTGGATTCCTTGTTTGACAATCCGAGCTAAAGTGAGGACCTCCACAGTACTCACAACAGTAAAACTGTTGAGTTTGGCTTGGTGTATTTTGATACGAAGCATCATTGAAATTTGGGTAATATGATTCTTGCTCGTATGAATGTGATGGGTAATCGAAAAAATTTGAAGAGTCGTTGAATGAGTTTTGATTAGGATCATAAGCAAATGAATTACTCGACCCACAAAACAAACAACTCCCGTTTTGAATATCATTACCACATTGCACACATGTACACCAATGACATGGAAAACCGAAAAGTGGCTCACCACAACCGACACAAGGAACAAAATCTGGAGGTGGGACAAGTGGTGTGCTCTTAGAGCTAGCAATTTCCACCACTTCCGTTATGGTCTCGGGTTTTGGTTCTTGATAAACATGAAGGTTAGGTAAGTCGTTCTTTTCAGTCTCTGCCCTAAGCTCAGCACGTATGCTTGGCAAACTTTTGACCGTAAACCGTGAAAGGTTAGGATCAATTCTTGAAGGTTTGTCATTAATAGCACGTATCTCGGGCTGTGAAGGGTAGTTGGAAGAATTTGGTGAATCATTGAGAGAATTTGGACTTATGAACAGATTGCACAAAACACAAAATATGTCACTACAATTATTGCCACATTTCTCACAAATACACCGGAGACAACGAAAGCCGTTCTCAATCGGGCTTTTACAGTGAAAACACGTGTAGCCGAGAGACGCCATAAGAATTATACATGAGATGGGTATAAGATGGTAGAATCAAATGGATAGAGGGTAAGGAAAAATATTTTTGGGTTTTTATAAAAAGATATAAACAAAGATGGATAAATGTACAATGGAATGAGTTCCAAAATCACTAATCAGAAAACCGTTTAGAATAGCGCGCACACCTACCCGGCAGCGGCGCCAAAAATTGATTGACGCTAAACCACCTAACTTATATTGACCAAGGAATGGTCAAACAAGTCAAACAGCCTAGATCAATGCTCCGCGGAAGTATAAGGTTTCCCCGGGTCGTTATGTCCCGACGAGGTGTGATGGTTATGAAACGGTTCTGTGATCGGGTAAATTTGGACGGGAAAAGGTTTGTGAGATTGATTACACTGCTGAATTCACAAAGAAATAGCTTAAACAAGCTATATGAATAAGACAAGAAAGTTGGAAAAACCAGAAACGTTTAAAACTAAAAACGCGTACGTTCAGTTTTAAGTAACGTGAACGTACAAAATAAAACGCGAGTTTTAGCAAAATAAAATACTTACAAAAGTGAAAATCACATTTTTACAATCCTAAAAATAAAATAAACTTTTTAGAAAATTAAAATTAATTTTTATACTATTTATATAATTACTATTAATTAAATACTAATTTAAATTAATTAAAATTACACTAAATAATAGGAAAATGCAAAATAAGCTTAGAAAAATAAAATTAAAACTTAGAAAAATCTAAAATAATATAAAACTAATTTTAAAATTGAAAATATATTTTTAAGACTATTTAAATAATTACTATTAATTATTAATTAATAAAAACTAATATTAATTATTAAAAATACTAAATGAAAAGAGAAAAATATGAAAAATTTACAGAAATTATTTTACAACTATATGAACTTAAGAAAATTATAAAAACAGAAAGTGCTTAAGGAAAATAAGCACTTAAGCAATAAACTTCTTAAATAGAAGCTATCACTTTAGGAAAATTTAGCTTTTTCTGGATTTTTTTTTTGAAAACTAAATAAATACTAAAATTATGAAACTTTAAAAAAGGAAAATTGGCTGGAACACAGAAATAAGCACTACAAGTGCTTAATAGCTTGACAGTTGACTTTGGTCAAACTGTCAAGCCATAAGCTTTAAATAAGCTTAGCAAGGGACCCACAGATATCAATAAGCTATACTAAGATAAGGAAACTATGAAATAAGCAAAAGGAATCAGAAAAGCACAAGAAATAAGATAAAATTAAGCAATAAGCACTTTCCAATTCTTGAATGCCAAACAGGCCTGATGGCTACCTTTGCAAGCTAGTGGGACCCACTAGAGTGATTAGAAGCCCAAGGTGAAGCTTGAACTGACAAGATAAGCTTGAGGGCTTTTCAAAAATCCATAGCTTACTCAATGAGGCCCACAGGTAAGACCAGGAGGGGGCATGGAACTTATGCTCACAAGCTGAACTCTCAGCATACACTCAGAAATGGACAAACAAAAGGACAATAGCAGCCCTAGCAAATGAATTTGAAAACCAAAGATAAGCACAGATCCTAAAAGCTAAGCTGGAAAGCTTCTCAAAAAGCTAAGAAGCTTGAAGTGGGGCCCACTTTTGAACACTGTCTGAGCCAAAGAAGTTGGGTGTTTGGCTGAGTAACTGTGTAGCAGGGCATGCATATGCCCTGCAGCCTACTTTGGAGCTAAGTGGGGCCCAGCACAAAATTTGCAAAAATAAAATGAAGTTGGAAATTGAAATTTGAGCTGGTAGAAAATTAATAGAAACAAGTTCCAAGTCTTAATCTAAAACACAAAAATCAAAATAATTATGTGAACTTTTGGAAAAATCTGAAAGGGTGGTATTTTGACTTTTTGCAAAAACTTAAAAGTTGACTTTTTTGAGTTTTGGATGATTCTAATGGACTGTGAACATGATTTTAAGTTAAGTTACGACCAAAATAAGTTAAAACAACAAATTATCTCTTGAGATGATGGCTTATAGGACACAATGACCACCACAATTAACTGTGGTGGTGGTGTTTTTGTGAATTTGACTTTGGCAAGTTAGAAATTGGGTTTTAAGCTTAATTTAACTTAAATATAGCTAATACAGTATGTACACACTAAAATAAGAACAACATAACAACTAGAATAGATAGCAAAGAGCTGATCCAAACACTCCCTATAAGGACTGTTTTGAAGATTTAGGAAGCAAAACAAAGATCTAATGCAGGAAACTGAGATCTAAACTTATGCTAACATTAAATAAGCCAAATTAACTGAATCTAGCAACAAATGCAGTACATAAACTTTGAATGTGAAAATTTTGGAAAATGCTTACAATGGGGGCCAAACTGAGATAGATGTACCAAGGTGACAAAACCACAACCTAATCACTCTCCATAGAGTTCTAAACCAGGGAAACCTTTAATACACCATGCTCCAATGCATCAATCTTCTTCACTTATTATTATTTTTTTTATAACTATTTATTTGTATTATTTTTAGATTTTTAGTAAACTGTAAATGAAACTGAGTAAAAAGCTTTGGAAGCTTAAAGGAGCTCACAAGTGAGCTTACTGAAGCTTAATGGAACAAGTTCAACAACATTCAACAAGAATTAAGCAAATGTGTCAAATTCACTTAAAATTGCTAAAATTTGAATTCAAACTAGGAGACTGAATTGAGAAACTTTGAAATTTAAACTTTCATTAACTTAAACTGAATACAAACTTGAAATTACAACTGAGTTTAAAGATTTAAAACAGAAAATACACTAGAAATGGTCTAAAAGCAGTGACAACCTATAATCTTCACTTTTTCTTTATCTTTATAGCTCCTGGAGGTCAAATGGTCAATTCCCACTTCTTTTTTAGCCGTTGGATGGGCTGCTTTTGATCTCAGCCTTTCAAAACCTTTTTGGCGGGAAATCGGGTTTGGGGCAATTGGTGGATTAGGTGTAGTAATTAATGAGGGTAGGAGGGGGAAGGTGAGGTTGGTGAGTGTATTTATGATGGTTGGTGAGTTTTGTGGAGAATTGGTGGTGAGGAGGGGGAACACAGAGCGTGAAACCAGGGAAAGGGGGTGATGAACAGTGAATGTGGTGTTTGGGTGTTGACTGCCTTTGCCCCGTGGGATTTTTATTTAAAAAGATGGGATTGGGCTTTGTTTTGTGTTGGGCTTGGGGTTGGTTTGGATCAGGTTGTGTTGGATTGGGTAAATAACAAAAAGAGTCCCTTTGGTTTGTTTATTACAAGTTTCAAAATAACAAGGACCATTCATGTAATTAACTGAAATTCAAGGGGCTGAAAATGTAAATGTTCTAAAGTTATCACAAGGGTGAAAATTGACAACTTTAATAACCAGGGATCCAAAATGTATTTTTTTCAATATTAAATTTCCCGGGGACCATTTTTGTAAAATTTCCAAACTCCGGGGACCAAAAGTGTAAATTCTCAAAACTTTTTACCCAAGTGTTATTTTTAATAACTTTTTATTTTAAAAGGACTTGGGTTGACTTTTCATGCAAAATAAATGCGCAGGGACTAGTTTTGTAATTTTATGAAAGTTGGGGGACTGAAACTGCCAATTTTGCAAACTTTGTACGTTTTTCATTTGTTTTTACTCGTTTTGCATCTAAAACATATAAAACACAATTTTGAAATATTTTCAGTATTTTGATGCATTACTGTGTGTTTTTGTATGTTTTGCAGTTCAGATTAAACAAAAAATGATGAGTGTTTGAGCACTCATCAACGGGTTTAACACAAGGGTGATCCTAATGCCTCTTATCATGTAGTAAATCCTACCACACGAATGTAGTCTCACTAGCGGTCTCGGGATGCATCACTAACACAAGTTCTAGAATCTAAATGCTACCGGTACACTCATAAGCACTAATAGTAAATGCTTTTCCTATCAAATCTAAAGGCGAACCTCACATATTTGGGTGGAAAATTTTTCTGAATATACGGTTTTGTGCTAGTCATACAATCTCCTATCCATGAGACGCTTGCTATGGCTAAAGTTTCACTCCTAAATGTTGTAAAAAATTTTAAATTTGGCGCCAAAATTGCACTAACAAGTATTTCTCATTGTTTTATTACACATCTACCATCAAACAAAACAAACTCAAGCGAAAGTGTACATGTAAGGTATCATCTTTTTACCCTCCCCTTACACTTAAGATGAACATTGTCCCCAATGTTCAAGTAAAGAATGTAAAAGTGAAAAAGTAAAAAGAATGAAATCAAATACTCCCCTGATTTGCTCGGTATGGATAATAAGGTGGCCAGGTTAAATCTTCCTCCAAGAAAATGAACAATCAAAGCTTCCCTTCCAGAATATAAATCATCTTCTTGTCATACGTAACCTGTGAATCCTGTGAAAATATACAAGACAACCTCGCATAAAATCGACGGCAATCTATATAAGTTACTTAATCCTAGAAAACAAAATAAGATATAATGCTTGTAGAATGAAGTTTGCAGATTTCATGGAGATTATAAAACTTAATAATTCACAAAAACCGTAAGACTCCGTTAGAAAAACAAAACCGGTAAAATTTCCAGATTTTTACACGTGACGCCGTCAAGAGTTAACTCGTGACGCCGTCAGAAGTGATCTGCAGAAATTCTTATGTTAAGTTTCCGGAAAATTTCTGGAAAAACTTGGCCTCACTTCCTGGAAAATCCTGCAAAACTTCACTATGACTCAATACAAGCATTTGACTCTAACAAATACGAATATACATGTTCATTTAATATTGTGGAGAATCATGATCGGTTTGTTTCTTGAAAACATATTTGGGGTTTCCCCTTACACTTATCTTTTGCAAAAATACTTTTAGGTGGAGTTAAGACTAGGCCAGAACAACAAAGTAAAGTATTTCCACTATTTAATTGAGAAACATGATCTACCAACAATAAAAATAAAGCATGCATACGGAATCAAACAAACAAAATAAAATCACACAAAGCATGGGTTGCCTCCCAAGAAGCGCTTTTCTTTATTTACGAGTCTTGTAGCTGGACTCAAGGTCATGGGTTACGTTTTCCTTTCCCACTTTTGTGCTAACTCAAAACATCTAACCCAATTCTCATCACGCTTGTATTCCGGGCCTAAATTCATGCAACCCGAATAGTATGTTCTCCTCCTCTCATAATAGGCTTCATCAGTAATTCCATCTTCCTTAACCTCATAGGGTCGAATTTCATCAATTTGTAGATTTTTGATGCCCTTTAATTCTTCCTTCATGTGAGGCATCATGAAAGTGACCTTCTCTACCCCATCAGTAAACTGAGCTATCCCCTTCTCATGGTCGTGATACATCGTAGTCTTCTCAACAAAAGGTTGTCCTAAAACTACTTCTCCAAGGTGTGGATCAATAATGCCTCTAACATCTTCTAGGATTACAAAGTCGCATTGATAAGTAAAATTTCCTATAAAGATGTGTACCCCTTTAACTCTCCTGAAAAAGTTACATAGCCTATTAGAATTGTAAGGGTCTTTTCTAGGGCTTAACCTTTCATTCATTATCCAATTGTAATAAAGCCTAGACATGATATTCATGGGCGCTTTTAAGTCAATGTATGTATGCTCTCTAGACATGTACCCAATCATGCAAGGAATTTTTATGTTCCTGAAGTTATGCCTCCTAATCCATGGTGTCTTTCTATATTTTGAGGGGCAAGGATGTTGTAAAAGGAACCTATGGTAACTCAATTCATCCGGGGTTGGAGCGAAGTCTGTAAACTCAATTTTCATTTGGAGAGGCTTAATGAATTTCTTAAATGTGTTAGCTTCTCTCTTTCTTCTTTTATGCTGCAATAGGCCTCTTGCTAATTCCTAAACGGCGACTCTCTAATTCCATAAAGACCAAACTAGTACAAACAAAAACACGAAGAAATAAGATAGACTAAAGAAAACCTAAAAATAAAAATAAAATCTTACTAGAAAGGAATCTAGCAAGTAGACCTAATAAAAAGAGATTCTAACCTAGACAATAACTATTCCCCGGGCTGCGGCGCCAAAAACTTGATACGTGAGAATCGCACTAGGCTTTACCTCTCAAGGGATCTTGAGAAGCTTACAACCCCCACCAGGCAGTGTACCTGATCGTTGTAGTATAGTATAGTGACAAGTACCGGGGGATTGATCGTTCAGCTAGGAATAGTGTCGCTAGGATTAGAAAACCTAAATACTAGTTCTAGAGATGAAGGATGATTATTTTTGTATTTTTATATTTTTTTGGAAAACAAGTAAAAATCTCGGGTTTTAAGGATTTAGGCGGAATTAGTTGCTAGTCAACTAACCCAATACTAAAGATGCAATCAAAATAAAATACTAGAAATGAAAATAAACTAAATTAAACTAAGGTTGTGAGCAATAAGTGGAGAATTTGTGTTTACTTAGATTTCACTACTCCTTTTACACGTTAATTACTTGTTATAGTTGCGTGGATGACGGATTGTATTCCTTAATACCATTCATGGGGTGGCACACTTAATTCCCCAATCCTATGAGTGCCTACTTCACTCTTATGTCGAGCCGGCTAAGAAGCTCCTAACATGGGATCATTAGAATTTACTCATGCATTAAATACAACCAATAAAACCTACTGCACGTCAGTTCATGTTTCCTAAGACGTTCAAGCATGTTACCATTTGGAGATCTGCCAGTTTTCTTAAGCCTAACATCGAAATCATTCATCCAATACAACTATAAACAAGTAATCAACACATAATTAACATCTAGGTTTCATTAGATCTAAGCAAACACAAGATAGATCTAGCCTAGCATGATGGAATTAAGACAAGAACAAGATAAAGACAACCAACACATAGACATATTGATTGAATTAAAAGAATACTTATCTCAATTACACATGAAAGGGTTCAAGGGCTGAAAACCCTTGAAAAACCTGTAAAGTTCGTACTAAGTTCGGCCTTAGGGTTTCTCCAAAACTTCTCTCTTTTTTTATGAATGAAAATTAGAAAACTATATATAGGAAATTGAGGTTGACGGCGTCAAGATCAAATTGGTGACGCCGTCATCTCGCCGCCAAAAGAATTCTCGGACTGCCTTGATCTACTTCTGACGCCGTCAAGTTATAACTTTTTCCAGGCCGTCACATATTTTACTCTTGACGCTCTTCCTTGTGACGCCTTCATTTCTGTACTGGGCCGTCATGAAAATTACTCTTGACGCCGTCAGGATTTTCTTCTTGACGCCGTCACCTACTGTTCCCAGCAAGGAAAATTAAGACTTTGGCGTTTTCTTCATTTTTATGCTCCAAAAACGTCCGAATTGCTTCCTTTTCCAGATTTCACTCCCAAAGTACCTAAAATCACAAAAGGAACGATTTATGGCAATATTTGATCAAATAAATTCAATTCCGAGCTTAAATGACCCCCTAAAAACGGTTCATTTTTCGCCTCATCAGTATTATATGTGACCAATACATTCAAAATAGTTACATTGAGTTTTTGGCTCTTCCATACATTTTGAAGATCTCATCATCTGAGTATCGCTTTAATTGAACAAGCTTCCAACCCTTCATATTGTTTAGATAGTACTCATAGTACTTCCTCTTTTGCTTAACTGTTGGACGATTGAGCACTTTTATCTTCTTTCTTTGATTGAGATAAAATTTCTTCCTCTCAGCTTCATAATTCCTCTTCCATTCATCTTTTTGTTCTTGAGTGTACTCTTGCATTTCTTCTTTTATTTGTTTCATCAGTGCAATATCAGTATCACCTTTAATCCTTTCTTCATCCCAAGAATCCAAGAGTGCTTTTGTTTTGGCCTCAGCTTCAGCGTGTTTCCTTCTTTGTTCAAGTACCATCTGATTCTCCTCTGCAAACAAAGCAGCCAATTTTCTTGCAGCAGCTCCATCTACTTCAAGTTGCTTGGGTTTGGGCCAGTACTCAAAAGGAAGATCCTTTAAAGGATCATGCTTAGGCTCTTCAACCATAATACCTTTGCCTTTGCCCTTATAACTTGGCTCTTGTACACTCTTCTTGATTTGTTGAGTTGGTTCTCTAATCACCACACCTTTGACAAGTACTCTTTGTTGTTGTGGTGGTGGTTGTGATTGTTCTGTTGGTAGTGGTGATTGTGGCGCTGCTTGTTTAAATCGTGTCTTCAATAGAATCAATGCTTCGGCCAAAGTTTCCTCATCATCACTAGCAATAGGAACATTTTCCTCAGCAGTAGTATCCTCCTTGGCAATTTCTGCAGTTGCACCAGCAGTAGAATCTCCCATGCCTTTGATTGCTGCTTCCATAACAATCTCATTACCTTGATTATCAGCAACCATATACTCATCATCATTCTCAGCAGAATCCACATCTATAACCACACCAATGTCATCACCAGCAGCAGCACTATCAAAATTTTCCATCGCTTCCCCTGAATCCTTGGTTTCATTCCTCCCCTGTTCGGGATCATCCTCCCCCAAACTTATGCTTTCAGATGAACTAATCCTTTGTCTTGTGCCCACTTTTTTCCATCTTTTGAATGACCTGGTTCTTGACCCCTTCTGACCTCCTAATTGCTTAACCCTCAGCTTCAAACCTGTAATTACATCCCCCTGAGTATCTATGATTTGTTTTAGGCCAAGAACCTCTTCTTTAAGTTTGGTATATTTAACCATCAATTCTTTAACAAGTTCCATCTCTTCCTCACCACTTTTATCCTCATCACTAGCATTGTCCCCCTTGGTTTCTTGGCACCTACGGTTTCCTTCACCTGAATCAGTTCCATTGGAACTTGATTCATTATAAGTTCTTGAACCTTCACCCTTCTTATGTTGACCTAGTTCCAACATTGCTTGAAACAATGGTTTACCTATGACAGGAAAGTCCTTACCCTTTCTCTTCATGTTAGAAAAGACCTTTTTAATATGAGAGTGAACTGGATAAACCTTGTTGTGAAATTTCTTATTTGTAAACTGTTTGTCCATAAGAAGTTACAGAAATCTTGGATATAAGTAATGTTGGTTTGAAGAATTATCCAAGGCTTTAAACACATGATCAAAAATTAATTTTGAAAAATTGAATTTTTCTTTATTTTTTGCCAAACATGGGCAGAAGCCATGTTACTACTAAACTCATTCCAACCAGTAGTCTTTGGGCTAAGACACTGTAACAAAGTGTGAATTAAGAATTTCCACTGTGGGGGAAAGCCACCTTTATTAAATTTCAAAGAATCATTTTTTTTCTTACATACCCCATCTCTTGAAGGTTTTCAAAAATTGTGGAGTCTGGAAGATTCTCAATTCCATTAACATCTCCTAGATGAAGAACTTCTCTAACAGATGCCTCTGTAACAATAATCTTCTGCCCATCCACACGGGCATGAATCTGTACTTCCTCATCAATAGTTTTGACCTTTGCAATAGCCCAAAACTGTTTGATGTTGGAAACATATACAGTAGGGTTAACTGTTAATGCATACCTAATATGAGTAGCATTGAGAAAATCAACAACTTCAGTGAACTCTTCATTCTCCTTGGTGGGCTTTTGCAAGAATGCAATCATGTTATGCTTGTTGGAAAAAGACAGAGTCGACATTGTGAAATTTGAAAATTTGTGCAGGGTTTTGTTGGGAATTGCAATTAATTGATAAAATCAAGCAGTGGTTTTATGTTTGATAGAGTTTTGATCGGATAAAAACATTTGCGTGTAACTGTGAATGATTGAAATGTACAAACCCTTAACCGTTCATATTTCTAAAACGTTACCCTGCACTCTCAAAAATAGCAGAACAACCCTTAGCCGGACTAAGTTAGGCTTAGCAACACTAAAATATGCCTAGCAACACTAAGTCAGTTTCCACTCGAAACGACTTATTTTTCAGGACTCCATCACTTTTCTCAGCTTATCTTGCAAAATATTAGTCCCAAAAACACAAAACCTAACTCACTACCCAAATCACAATAATCACATCATCAATTACACTTAGCAATACTATTTATAACTAGCAACATTAACAAATCATTTCTGGATTTTAACAATTTGACATACCGCTTTTATCCAAGAAACCAAACACACCTTTGACAGTTTGACATCACAAGCAACCATACAAGGTCTCAAAATTTTCATTGATATTTTTTCAAAGATACAACCTTTCATAAAAGCTGCAAACATAAACACAATTAATTATCCTACCTAAATACTAAAGATACTAGAAACATAAAAACATCATCATTAAAAACTACTTCACTCCATTTCACACCAACTTGTTAAAACCAGAGCGCTCTACTCCCTGCGTTGCATCCTTTTCCTTTCTATGAGATATTGAAACTTAATTTCAAGATCGGTAATCCTGTTTTCCAAATTTAACGGGTCTGCAAATGAAAACCCATCTTGTTGACCCCCTTGGTTTTGATGTTTAACCACATTTTGATGCTCCATCACATTTTGCTGCTGGTCCTCTTCATTTTGCTCCTCCACCACATTTTGTTGCGCATCCTCTTCATTTTGCTGCACCACCACATTTTGCTGCGCATCCTATTGATCCTCCTCATCCTCTTCATCTTCTTCCTCCACCTCCACATCATTCAGTCCTCAACGCTCATCCCAGTAAAAGTCTTGTCTATGCAGCCATTTCAAAATTATTGACCTCATCCACGTATCTACCTGCCTATACGAACCATATTCGTAAACGGGATCATACCCGAAATGATTAAACACTGCGTCCCATAGCAAACTGTTTTTTAATACCCACTCGTACTATTCTGCATCATTTTGAAAATTACCATTTGCTGCCATTGTTGAAGTTTTCTTTGAAAGTGAATATGTGTTTGTGTGTGTTATTTGGTATATATACAATGGAGAGGTATAAATAGGCTGGAGATGTATATGAACGGTTCCCAAGACTTTTGGCGGGAAAAGGGATCGACCAAAGGCGCCTAAATCATACAGTGAATTGAAGATATTTTAAAACTGTTCCTAAAGATAAGGAATTGACTATCTCCACTTTCCTTTAACCAATGACTTACCAAGTTCAATGAGTTGATGCAATAACTACTTGTATCTCATGCTTTACGAATAATAAACTTACAAACTCAATATTTCCAACAATGATTTGGGATCGGGTTTTGACCCGAGGGAATAAAAGTTTGACCATGACTCGAAGAAAACTTATGTTATGTTTCTTTGAAGTTTAATGTTTTTGTGTTCAAAGAAAACTTATGTTATGTTTCTTTGTTAATCAAGTTATCGATTACTATATTATGATGCTTTGTTAAAAGTCAAACAAAGATTGTCAAACTTGATTGTCATTTGCAAAAGTCAAAGAGTCTCCAAGTGAATTTGGACAATTCCGGGTAATTACTATCAAAAGATAACTAATAGCCAATCATGATTGTCACTTTGGGTAATTTTTGGTAGTTTTGTGCCTGTACATTCATTTGCATAAGGTCAAACAGGATAGTCAAATTGTGCCATTTTGGGTAATTACTGCCAAAAGATATCGAGTAGCCAAAAGAGCAAGATCAGTTAAATTTACAAGCAAACACTTAACCATTCACCAAAAAGATGGGGTACATGAGTCACTACAAACCACACAATCTAGCCATAAACACTATAGTACTTCAGTGCAAGTACCAAAGAAACCACAACTGCAAAAACACAAAGTGTTGACTTCCAAAAACTGACTTTCTTTAAGGCATTTGTCAACTCTGCCTCCAATTCTTCAATCCTTCTTTGACGATTAACTTCAATTTGAACCTCATGCCTTTGTCTGGGATTCAGTTTGCTATACATCTCAAACAAATGCATCTTGTACCAATCACATTCCTCCTCTAGATCATACCAATCAAATTGTTCACATTTCTTCGTACCCGGTTTCTAAAATAAAAAAAAAACGTAGTATATTAAACATTAAACTTAATAATCTTTAAACTAAACGTATCTGATAACTTACCCATCGATTTTGGCAGCAAATGAAACGTCGAGCAGGGTTGGATGGTGTCCAAGATGTTACCACCATTGCTGGCCTGTCACATTTGCAGTTATCTTCAAAAAGATAAAACGACATGAGTTAGTTTGATTTTGATTTGGGATTTGTTATGATTTTTTAGAGTGTGTTAAATTAGGGTTTATGTGAAAGGGAATTGATTTGCACACTTTATAAATTGATTGGGACACTCCATCTATGCATTAAATACTTGTACAATATTAAACACACTGCTTCAACCGCTTGTATATTGAGTGTGCAAATAACTTTTTTGAGTATGCAAATCATTAGCCATATGTATAACAGAAGATCAAAAATTGACGGCCATTAATCCTTATTCCGGTCAATCGGGCCGACCCCGTACCCGAGTTAGCCAAATATTTTCAACCCGAATCACCCGAATAAAAAGGAGAAGGACGTATGGAAATGAACAAATCCTACAAAAATGTACAAAAACGTAATAAACGTTTCATAACGTTTTAATACAGAGGAAAACATTCAGAAAAGCTTAGAACATATGAAAACGAGCGAAAATTGCCGAAAATATTCAACATGGATGAAATCGGTCGAAAAGGGTCGCAATTGGTCGTAGTCGGACTAAAACGGTCTAAATCTGTCGAAATCTGTCAAAAATTGTCAACGTCGGTCGAAAACTAGCGACATCGATCAAAATCGATTGAAAACGGTCAAAAAGGGACGAAAAATGTTACAAACAGATTAAAACGTAAAAAAAAAATACAAAACGTATAAAATGTTGTATAGAATTTGTCTTATTTAACGAAATCCAATGCACATGACCCATGACCCATATTAATTACCCATTGTCGATCACCAATCGTGTATTGGTCGATAACATATGTGACATGCCACTACAACCCAATATTAATGCACATGACCCGTTACCCATGTTAATTACCCAATGATCAACAGTCATAGATGTGACAAGTGATAACCTAATGCATATGATCGACCCATATGATATGTCAAATACCCATTATTGAATGTGACCAGTGACAACCTAATGCATATGACCCATGACCCATGTGAATTAGCCATTATCACTGGTCATGCATGGGTTACAACGGCTTGGTAGGTGTATATAGTAGTTATATATAGTGTGAATAATGTTATATGAATTGTATTTGAAGTTATTAAATGCGGTTATGCATGGGTTACACCGGCTTGGTAGGTGTACCGTTTGTCACAGAAACTAATAAGAAGCAAGTATGCAAGGACCTCCCGATCATGTTATTAGGGATCGAGAAAGTTTGAACTCGGTTTGAGCTTGATCACCCGAAAAGCTCGGTTTATTTGTAAAGGTGTGTGTCTTACACAAATTAAAATTGAAATATAATCTAATAATTGAATTCGGTTCACCTTCGGCTCGAAAATCTCGATATCAAGGTTTTCAAGATCGAGATCATATCCTACTTAGGATCGATTTTGTCTTTGCAATATCGAGATCGTAATATCGAATCAGGATCTTAAGATCCTACCATAATGCATTTTTTAAGTATCTTTTGTAATATTATACAAATTTATAAATTATTATATACATAAACACAAAATTATATAAATGTTTCATTGAAATGTTGTCCTAAATTATGGTTATCAAATGTATAAGAAAATTATAACATGTTGTTTTTTCAATTTTACAAAACACAATTCATAAATTTGTAGTTTTTTAGTTTGCTAGTTCGAGAAAAGTAAGATCGGATCGGATTAGATCCTAAGATCCTATGGTCAGGATCGGGTTCCTATACGATCTTAAGCTTTCAAAGATCCTACATAAGATCCGGATCGTTTTTGCTTTGCAGTATCGTAAAATCATACGATCCTAAGATCAGGATCGGGATCCTAACAACCATGCTCGATACATTTATAATTAACTATTTACACTTAGTACGCTTACATACAATATATATATATATATATATATATATATATATATATATATATATATATATATATATATATATATATATATATATATATATATATATATATATATATATATATATATATATATATATATATAGTGAAGCGTTCAAATAAAAAGCCTAAATTTTGTGAAAACGCGAGAAGCAATCATAACCACTCATTTTATCCTCCTTTAACTTTAATCTAATTGCTAATATTAGTTAATCAACTTTTTGAAAATTTCTTAAAAAATTTTGAAAAATTTTAAAAAAAATTTCGAAAATTTTTATTTTGAATTTTTTTTCCGAAAATAATTTTTTCGAATTTTTTTTTCCGAAATTTTTTTTTTCTGTATTTTTTTTTCGTCACATCTGAAAAAAAATTTGGAAATTTTCACGAAATTTTTTTTGTCATGTGTGAAAAAAAAATTTCGTCGCATGTAAAATTTTTTTCGTCACATGTGAAAAAAAAAATTCGTCAAATGTGAAAAAAAAATTCGTAACATGTGAAAAAAAAATTCTGTCACATGTGAAAAAAAAAATTCGTCACATGTGAAATTTTTTTTTGAAATTTTCACGAAATTTTTTTTGTGACGTGTGAAAAAAAATTCAATCACATGTGAAAAAAAAATTTCGTCGCATGTAATTTTTTTTTCGTCACATGTGAAAAAATATTCCGTCACATGTGAAAAAAAATTTCGTCACATGTGAAAAAAAAATTTTCAAAAATTTTTCAAAAAAATTTTCGAAATTTTTTTGAAAATTTTTCAAAAAAATTTTTGAAATTTTTTCGAAATTTTTTCGAATTTTTTTTGAAAATTTTTTGAAATTTTTCAAAAAAAATTAGTTAGCTAATAATAGCCATTAGATCAAAGTTTAAGGAGGATAAAATGAGTGGCTAGGATTAGTTCTTGCGTTCTCAAAAAAATTAGATTTCTCACATGAATAACCCCTATATATATATATATATATATATATATATATATATATATATATATATATATATATATATATATATATATATATATATATATATATATATATATATATATAAACATATGCTATATCACTTACAAGCTCGAAAACTCAACAATAACTCGAGTCGAACTTTTATAAGGTTGAGCTTAACTCATTAAATAATTACCACTTCATTTGATAGGCTTGAGTTTGAATAATCCATCCCAAATTTTAACTTTTCCCCAACCCGCATAAAATTTTCCCCAAATTTAAATTGCCCTCCACCCAAATATTTCATTGACCCGCCTATGTTTTTCAATACTCGTTCCTAATTAATATCCACAAAATCTAGATCTGGTCTTCTTCTATCTCCTCAACACTCTTCTCACCAACGCCACCGCTCGCACCAACACCACACTCGCACCAAGACCACCGCTAAGGCCCGATCCAATGACATGTTTGGCGGTCTAGTCCGACTCGGTATTCAGCTCACTATGTTTGTCGGTCCAGTCCGGCTCGGTATTCAGCTCACCGGTTTGGTTGATCCTAATTACTGGCGAGGAACACTCCAACTTTGCCCTGTTCTTGATTGGTACTTTGCTTTTACATGGTTATTGAGCTACGTGGTTCAAGCTCCTTGATTTTGATTTCACTAAAGCTATATGTAATGTGTGCAGATATTAAACCGGGTTGATGATGTTGTCAATGAAGCTTTGAAACAATCTCAAGGTTCATATACCGCCTTGCTATCTTATAATGACAAGATTTTTTGTGAATACCTGATTACACACTTCTGATGCATTCAGGCATCTTTATCTGGTGCATATCTTAGTCCTTAATTTATTAATACATCATCAAGTTGCAAAACAACTCGAAATGTCTTTCATGAACCCAACCCGCCATTTTTATGTGGTATTATCTTTTATTATTTTTGAAAGTGCATTCACATCTGAAATGATTTTTTATCCTTGAATTCATCTTTTAGATGTTTTTAAACACCCATTATGCGGGGACTGATTTAAAAACTAGATTGACGATAACCAAACTGGCCAAAAGCAAATGCTACCTTGGAATCTTTACTTTTTTCTAGTTTGAAAAAAATAATCTGAAATGTATATAGCTTTGGAAGATTGAATAAAAGTTACAAATAAAATATGCAGAATCGATTGTAAGAAAGCCTAAAATCGGAAATAGACCAAGATCTGATTATCAAAAAATGTAGTTGTTTCTAGTCAAGTAGTCGCGTTGGTCTATTTGATTTTTTCAGCTTATCTTTTCCATTTTTAATTGGGTGGTTGGGACAAAGTTACTTGTACCTTTTTAAACCATTCATAGAGTTTAATCTATACCTTATTTTTAATTGGGTGGTTGGGACAAAGTTACAAGATCTGATATGCATTTTATTTCTATTGTGTTTGTGCAGATAGTGGAACCAGTGGCGCATCAAGCGACTCAAAACCACCAAAGCAGATAGTTGAACCAGTGGCGCATCAAGCGACTCAAAACCACCAAAGCAGATAGTTGAATCAGTGGCGAGTCAAGCGACTCAAAACCACCAAAGCAGATAGTTGAATCAGTGGCGAATCAAGCAACTCAAAACCACAAAAACAGCAGATACTTGAACTAGTGGCGCCTAACAAACTAGATGCACCTGACAAAAGACAAGGCAATAGTGTGTCTGTCAAATGTCAAGAAATAGATGCACCCGTCAACAATATATATAACCACATACTTTTTACAGAGGAAGGTTTTCTAGCATCTAATCAAGAACTTTATTCCAGTATGCTCATCTAGTTCTGTTATGTTGTGAGCTTTGACATGTTCTAGTTCTGCTCTAATCCTGATGTGGTTATTGTTGATATGCAGCAGCCCACGTTTTCAAGGCTTTTATATCCAGATGATGAGATTAGATCAGTAGGAGAAAAACTTGTAAGTTTAACTACAAATTTTATTATTATGTTCATTGTTTTGGATTAAAAGTCTTCATGATGTTGTTTGAATTACTGCTGATCATGTTTGTGTTAATATTTCTTAGATGGATTTAGTTTTGCTCATGAACTTCAAACAAGATGTGCAAAAGTAATTACTAATGCTAGTACAAAAGTTGGTACTGCTCAGAGATTAAGACCGCTCGAAGTTGCTAGTTGCTTATGGAGAAGATTATAGATACTTAGGAAACTATTGTAAGCCGACTAGGACTTCTTGGTGTATAAAAGGATGTCCAATTTTATATTTGGTTCAGTTATATACATTCCAATTTTATTTTATTTGAATTTGTTTTGATATATATTTGAATTGTTTTGATATATATTGATTTTTTAAATGTGACTAAAAGATGCATATAGTCACACTTATTAACACTTTGGTCACTGTTTGCTTAGTTCATTGTGTGACTAAATATTACAAAAGGCCACGCAAACATAAACTTCATGTGGCCATTGGATGATCAATAGTCACACAAAATACACATTTCTTCACTTTAAACAGCATATGGCCACACTTATTAACACTTTTGGCCACTATTTGCTTAATGGTATGTGACTAAATACCCAAAACAAGCATGCTTTGTGTGACTAAATATTACAAAAGGCCATGCAAACATAAAATTCATGTGGCCATTGGATAATCAATAGTCACACAAAATACACATTTCTTCACTTTAAAAAGCATATGGTCACACTTATTAACACTTTTGGCCACTGTTTGCGTAATGGTGTGTGACTAAATACCCAAAACAAACATGCTTTGTGTGACTAAATATTACAAAAGGCCACACAAACATAAAATTCATGTGGCCAATGGATGATCAATAGTCACACAAAATACATATTTCTTCACTTTAAACAGCATATGGTCACACTTATTAACACTTTTGGCCACTGTTTGCTTAATGGTATGTGACTAAATACCCAAAACAAACATGCTTTGTGTGACTAAATATTACAAAAAGGCCACACAAATATAAACTTCATGTGGCCATTGGATGATCAATAGTCACACAAAATACACATTTCTTCACTTTAAAATACACATTGTAACACCCCCAATTCATGGATGCAGCGGAATTCGAACTGGGTGTTACTTGACGGCACAATAGTCACAATAATAGAAAACGAACTCCAATTGAGTCGTTTTAAAAGATTTATCATTCAAATTATATAAATATCAGAGATTACAAAATGAGGTCCCAGATGGTTCCATGTTTACAATTTACATTAAATGAGTTTTGAATGATAATAAAATTTATAGCCCTCTTGAGTATCCGTGCCCTTCCGTACCATCCTTGATCGTCATGAACCTGAAATACATGCTTGAGAGGTCAACACAAAGGTTGAGTGGAATTCGTAGAGTTTAGTTAAATCGTTTGAACACAATATGTCGTAGTGTGAGCTATAGACTCACACTCATAGTTAGAAAACAAAATCGTTATTTATTTCACTAAGCTCATGCAACCAAAGCATTAACATCGAACCAACAAAATTGGCATTATAGAAGCCCTACCAAGGTACTTTTGCCATTATACCGCTAAATCTCAAATATAGTGCATTTGTGTGAACTCATCGTTGTTCAACACAAATGGGATCCGTCAATCCCAATAGATCTATTCACAATATTCGCGCTCACTAAAGGTAGTGACTAATGGTTCATGATATAGGGACTTCGAACATGGCAATCGTTACTTAGTGATAATAAAACATCGTCGTGAAGCATACATTAGAAAGCATTGTGTTCGAGTAGAAAAATAATAGCATGTATTCCCCCCATGGATTTGTAAAATAGTTAAACAATAGAAAGTGGGGCTACGAACTCACCTTAAGTAGAATAGCAAGTAATGAAGGTGATGGTTGGATCGTGTAGGTTTCTATGAGCAACCTATAATAGAATGTTGCGACTTAGGATCGGAGTGAAGAATATGAATAAGTGCCCATATAAATATCTTGCATTTAGTCCATGATGTGGTATGATGTATATTTGTAAGTCTTTGAAAGAAAAGATTGTATGTTTTGTATATCGTTTACTACCTTTCGGGCTGACATATTTCAGAAGTCATGTTAGTAAGCGTTCGAGGAGCCAGGACACTTTAACTCGTAAATCCACAACTCATCTCGACGGCTTACATAATGAATTCCTCACATGAGGCTCCCTACTATTGTAGTAGTTGATAAAATATATAGATATAGGTTTTGATCCGAAAAGTTACATGTCCGATATTTGTATAAACTTAGGAAAGTTTATTTGTACATGAAGATTGTTATTAGGGGTAGTTTCATAAGTCTTGAATGACCATTTTCTCTTGGTAATATCTCATGGTTTCCTTTTAGGTGAAGTAGATCCAAATTGCTTGTTCATGTTATCGCCTAATTCATTGTTTCATGTTTACGCCTATGTAAGTTGTTATGGTCATTTCGTCATGGCCTAGCCATGACCTTTGGTCCTTGTTCCAAGGTCATGAGACACAACCTTGGCTCTAGCCATGGTTGTGGTCTTGATTATAGGTCATAAGACCTCTTGTTCCTTTCAAAGTATAACCATAATCTAGTGACTTTTGCCTAAAAATGGGCTGTTTAGAATTTAAAGAATTTTATCACTCGGAAAGCATTTTTAGGTCTCGAGCTTCTTTGTTCCTGAACGAAAACGGCGTTCCGGACAACTTTCGTGTTTTAACTTTTTGATGAGTCGGACCAGAAGTGTGACTTTCAAAACCCAAATTTGATCAGAATGGTATTTGGCAGTTTGCCGCAAAGTTTTGGTAATTTCAAATCGTCATAACTTTTGACTCGTATATTCGTTTTAGGTGGTTCAAATTGCTACGGTTTCCTTGTTAGGTCCTCTACTACAATATGTAATAATCCAATATCATATTTTTACCATTTTAATCAGGTCTTTCCAAGAAATTCACTAATTTGCTTGTTTTAGTAACTTGTTTCAACAATTCATCATAACAACATCTTTTACTCATCTTTATACATCATGGACATAAATACAACACATAATATAGCAAGAATAACATGTAAATGATATGAACATGATTAATAAACAAGAAGCATGTTAGGTTTAGGCTTACAACTTTTGGCTTTCTAATTAAAGAAAGGAGTAACAAGTAAGGAAATGGACTTTGATAGACTTGCTTCAACCCTTTTCACTTCATGCAACCTTTCTACCCTTGGTATTCTTGAAATATGGATGATGAAGGTTGAGGTGAATTGAGTGGATTTAAACTCAAGAGAAATCACCAAGTATTCTAGGGTTTGGAAGATTTTTGGTAACTTATGATCAAACTAGAGTTTCTACTTGAAGAAGCACTTGAACCTTGCAAGAAATTAGAAGGAAATGAAGCTAAGTGGGAGGGGTTATGGTGTTGGAGGTGCACGGCAATAAGGAAGGGGGGAGGGAGTATTTATAGTCCAAATGAGGAGGTTAGGAAGCTTACTAGGAAAGTGTTACAACTTGGTGACCAAGTTGTAATTAAGTGTTGATTTAGGGGTAAATTCATGAGATGAAGCCACATGGGTGTGACTCCCCCCTCCTAGGGCGGTTTCATGAGCTTGGAGAGCAAGGGTTAGACTTTTCTTGGTATTATCCAAGATACTTGGTTAGTTTTGACTCCGGGAAATGCCAATCGTAAATGATTAAGCCTCAAAACGTAAAACCGGGTGTCGTAAAATTATGGAACTTGAAAGTATTGATAAACATGTCCATATGTTCCATAATAAAATATAAAATAAGTGGTAGGTTCCATTTGGGTGTAAAACCCTGCTAAAAGCTGGAAACACGGGTCTAAAACGCGTAATACGTAAAACGTACGAATATTGCGTAAAATTGAGAAAAGTAAAATGTTACTTTTCTAATGTGATAAAAATGATTTAAAATGACTTATAATGTCTAGACTGGGCTCAGTCTAGTGTCGGTTGGTATTAAATGTCTTTTAGACATCAAACCGTAAGCCTAAAAATCAAGGAATGACTTATAACATCAAGGGATGATTTTTGGTCAATGGAGGAGGGAAAAATATGTTGACTTTTTCTAATAAGTTGAAAACTCAAATCGTCTTAGAAACGCGTTTTGTGGTCTAACGGTTAATCGCCCATACGGTTAAGCGTGCTCATGCGAGAGTAGTACAGGCTTGGGTGACCTGCCGGGAAGTCTTTGGTCATGTTTTTCTCAGTCATGATTAATTCTCAAATAAATCATGAGCGTGTCAAACATTTTTCCGATGTGGGGTCACCTGACGGGATCGAATTTCGTTGTGCGTAGAATTTCTGAATGACGTTTTACCCTAAAACGTGTAATGTCGTGTAATTCCTTAATAACTTTCACGAAAATGATCTGACGAATGTTAAACATTTAATTTGCCATGGAAATGATTTATCACTCGAGAATATCAAATAAAAATCAACTTTCGGGAAAGTTTCGGGAAAAATGAATAGTAAAATGAATAGTAAAAGTGAATAGTGAATTTTCCGGGAATAGTAATTGACCTGAAATTGCGAATTGTTACAGTCTCCACCCCATATGAGAGCTCCGTCCCGGAGATCAATTTGCGTTGGGAGTAGAAGCTTTGTTGGTAAAAAGATGTGGGTATTTCTTACGTATCTGGTCCTCTCGTTCCCATGTGTATTCAGGACCACGTCGTGAGTTCCAACAAACTTGAAAATTGGAATACGGCTTTGCTTGAGTTGTTTGACCTCTTGGTCCATGATTTCTACGGGTTCCTTAATAAATTGAATATCGTCATTGAGTTGAATTTCATCGAGTGGAATCACTAGTGATTCATCTGACAAGCATTTCTTTAGGTTAGATACATGGAAAGTGGGGTGTACACTACTGAGTTCTGATGGAAGCTCAAGTCTGTACGCCACAGGACCAACCCTGGCTAGGATTTTGAATGGTCCGATGTATCTTGGGTTTAGTTTTTCCTGGTTTACCGAATCATATCAAGCCTTTCCAAGGCGATACCTTTAGCATAACCCTACCTCCGACTTGGAATTCTAGGGGTCTGCGTCGTGTGTCGGCATAACTTTTCTGTCGATCTCTTGCGATTTGTAGTCGACTTCTGATTTGTACAATCTTATCCGTTGTTTCTCGAATGAGTTCTGGTCCAGTGAGTTGAATTTCTCCCACTTCAGCTCAACAAGCAGGTGAACGACATTTTCGACCGCAATGTGCTTCAAATGAAGCTGCTTTAATACTTGTATGATAGCTGTTATTGTAGGAATATTCGACTAGTGGTAGATGAGTATCCCATCCTTTTCCAAAGTCTATTATACAAGCTCGAAGCATGTCTTCAAGTGTTTGAATGTTTCGTTTACTCTGACCATTGGTCTGAGAATGATACGCTGTACTCATGTCTAGATTTGTTCCAAAGGTGTCCTGGAGTGACTGCCAGAAATTGGAAGTAAATCTACTATCTCGGTCCGATATGATGGATATCGGTGTACCATGTCTTGAGACTATTTCTTTGACGTACAGTCGAGTAAGTTGTTCCATTTTGTAAGTCTCTTTGATTGGTATAAAGTGTGCGGATTTTGTGAGACGATTAACTATGACCCAGATGGAGTCATAACCGCTTGATGTCTTTGGGAGCTTGGTAATGAAGTCCATAGTAACTCTTTCCCAATTCCACATAGAATCTTTGGTTGTTGCAATGGACCGGATGGTTTTTGATGTTCGGCTTTTACATTGGAGCATGTAAGACATTTGCTAACGTATGTTGCAATATCGGCTTTCATGTTTGGCCACCAATAGAGTAGTTTAAGATCATGATACATCTTATCAGATCTTGGATGTATGGAGTATTTGGACTTGTGAGGTTCATGCATGATCAAGTCTCGTAGGCCACCATAAAGTGGTAACCAACTTCGACCTTGGAAGCATAGAGTTCTATCTGAACGGGTTTCGAATTTCTTCTGTATTATGCCATCCAACTTTTCCTTTTGGATGTCTTCTTTCACTGCCTCAGCTTGAACGTGAAGGATTTGAGCAGGAAAGTTTGAATTTATGGTTTAAAACTAAGGCTCGGACTCGTAGTGGTTTAACCCGTTCCTTTCGGCTCAGGGTATGGCGTACGATGAGGTTTACTTTTAGGTGGGAAAGGTAGAGTAAGAGTGATTAATTGTCGTACTCTATCGGATGAATACTTCATGAATTTCACACGAAATTTGTCTTAGGATTATAAGTGAGAAGTTCGTTTCTAAGAAAACATACGAGTGACTGCTCCCAGCATAACATGATCCCTCCTGAATTAGACATAGGTGATCAGGCTATGTATAATTTAGGACCGATAATGTGATGTTCGGTTTAGTCACGTATGGTATTCAATCTTGTAAGGGTGATGAGGTTGCTTGTGGTGTAACTAAGGATGATTTGAGCTTTAAAAGTGCCTCAAGATCAGAAAGTGAGCTTGTGGGATTAAGGGTTGTGAAGATGATGATGGTGAGAAGGTTAAGAAGGTTTGTGTTCTTCATTTTGGTATGTTGAGATTTAGTGGTTTGTGATGAAAGTTGGAAATGAAGGCATGATATTGATTTATAGGGTGGTATCAACGAAGTGATTTTTCTAAGATGGTGGTAGAATAATTCTAGAGACCATTGCACAAATCACAATGTCTCGAAAGTAGATTAGACCATTGTGCAATTCACAATGTCTGGAAAGTAGATTAGACCATTGTGTGACTCAAAACTTTTGAGAAATGATTAAGACCATTGTATCATACAATATCCAGAAAATAGAAAAGACCATCGTAATTCGTTACAATATCTTGGACATAAAATGTTGGAGTAGGAACATGATTGGGAGAATGTAGTTGTGCCGAAATGCCCTAGAATAGGCATACGCAGATATGTTTAGATAAAATGATTGAAAATAACTCGAATGTATATATAAATATACTAGTATTTGTTCGTGTAGTGTAAAATGCCTAGTGTGTTTATATGAATATACTTATGTTATTTCGGATACAAATAAGCCCACTTGTTTATAATTCTTTATTTACATAGAGAGGCATCCCAAACAATGTAAATAGGGAAATATAAACTTATGGTTCGGTGATTTACAATGTCTTTATTTAAATGAAAAGGCATCCCAATCCATTCAAATAATTATAAATCATCCTACTTAAGAATTCCCAACACAACATTCATAATTAGCTGGTGAGTTACAAGGTAGTGTATTACGAGATGATACTGGTGTTTCAAAACAACTTCTTGGTTTAGTGTGTCATAGAGGTACGAGTCGATGAAGTTTGAGAAGATGTAGTTTTCATGTTGACTTTCTTGTTGGATCAATGGTGGTCGAGGTACGATCCATAATGAGTGATCCAAATCATCACATGTAGGGATATCGAAGGGAGGTGATAGTGGTGGTGGTAATGGCTCTAGTACATATTCGTATTCATTATCCTCCTCAGAGTCTGCCTCAACCCAATTTTGTTCAACATAATTAGAAGTATTCGATGCAAAAATATTAGGCATTGGTTCATCCTCTTCTTCGTCGGTTGAATCTTCGAAAGGTTCTTCTTCGTCGTCAGAAGCGAAGGCATTTACGAAGTCAAATCCGAACTCGGGTGAGGGTGGTAAGACTTGGAAGTTATTAGGTAGAGTAGGCACATAATCGGGAGAAGTGGGTATGCACATGATTTCTATAAGAAGAATTATAATGTTAAAATAATTCTATCGTTTATGGGAAGTGCTCGAAATATGGCAAGCATATATATAGCAGTATACTCATATGTTTATGTAGCCTAACTTGCATAATAAGTCCATAATCGTCTGGAGGATGGAAGACACGGAGAGCGGAAGGCTATAAAATGTTTTTGTTTGTATGTGTGGTTATAGTTTAGGTCTCAATTAGACCCGTTTCTCTATAACCATGGCTCTGGTACCAATCTGTAACACCCCCAATTCATGGATGCAGCGGAATTCGAACTGGGTGTTACTTGACGGCACAATAGTCACAATAATAGAAAACGAACTCCAATTGAGTCGTTTTAAAAGATTTATCATTCAAATTATATAAATATCAGAGATTACAAAATGAGGTCCCAGATGGTTCCATGTTTACAATTTACATTAAATGAGTTTTGAATGATAATAAAATTTATAGCCCTCTTGAGTATCCGTGCCCTTCCGTACCATCCTTGATCGTCATGAACCTGAAATACATGCTTGAGAGGTCAACACAAAGGTTGAGTGGAATTCGTAGAGTTTAGTTAAATCGTTTGAACACAATATGTCGTAGTGTGAGCTATAGACTCACACTCATAGTTAGAAAACAAAATCCTTATTTATTTCACTAAGCTCATGCAACCAAAGCATTAACATCGAACCAACAAAATTGGCATTATAGAAGCCCTACCAAGGTACTTTTGCCATTATACCGCTAAATCTCAAATATAGTGCATTTGTGTGAACTCATCGTTGTTCAACACAAATGGGATCCGTCAATCCCAATAGATCTATTCACAATATTCGCGCTCACTAAAGGTAGTGACTAATGGTTCATGATATAGGGACTTCGAACATGGCAATCGTTACTTAGTGATAATAAAACATCGTCGTGAAGCATACATTAGAAAGCATTGTGTTCGAGTAGAAAAATAATAGCATGTATTCCCCCCATGGATTTGTAAAATAGTTAAACAATAGAAAGTGGGGCTACGAACTCACCTTAAGTAGAATAGCAAGTAATGAAGGTGATGGTTGGATCGTGTAGGTTTCTATGAGCAACCTATAATAGAATGTTGCGACTTAGGATCGGAGTGAAGAATATGAATAAGTGCCCATATAAATATCTTGCATTTAGTCCATGATGTGGTATGATGTATATTTGTAAGTCTTTGAAAGAAAAGATTGTATGTTTTGTATATCGTTTACTACCTTTCGGGCTGACATATTTCAGAAGTCATGTTAGTAAGCGTTCGAGGAGCCAGGACACTTTAACTCGTAAATCCACAACTCATCTCGACGGCTTACATAATGAACTCCTCACATGAGGCTCCCTACTATTGTAGTAGTTGATAAAATATATAGATATAGGTTTTGATCCGAAAAGTTACATGTCCGATATTTGTATAAACTTAGGAAAGTTTATTTGTACATGAAGATTGTTATTAGGGGTAGTTTCATAAGTCTTGAATGACCATTTTCTCTTGGTAATATCTCATGGTTTCCTTTTAGGTGAAGTAGATCCAAATTGCTTGTTCATGTTATCGCCTAATTCATTGTTTCATGTTTACGCCTATGTAAGTTGTTATGGTCATTTCGTCATGGCCTAGCCATGACCTTTGGTCCTTGTTCCAAGGTCATGAGACACAACCTTGGCTCTAGCCATGGTTGTGGTCTTGATTATAGGTCATAAGACCTCTTGTTCCTTTCAAAGTATAACCATAATCTAGTGACTTTTGCCTAAAAATGGGTTGTTTAGAATTTAAAGAATTTTATCACTCGGAAAGCATTTTTAGGTCTCGAGCTTCTTTAATCCTGAACGAAAACGGCGTTCCGGACAACTTTCGTGTTTTAACTTTTTGATGAATCGGACCAGAAGTGTGACTTTCAAAACCCAAATTTGATCAGAATGGTATTTGGCAGTTTGCCGCAAAGTTTTGGTAATTTCAAATCGTCATAACTTTTGACTCGTATATTCGTTTTAGGTGGTTCAAATTGCTACGGTTTCCTTGTTAGGTCCTCTACTACAATATGTAATAATCCAATATCATATTTTTACCATTTTAATCAGGTCTTTCCAAGAAATTCACTAATTTGCTTGTTTTAGTAACTTGTTTCAACAATTCATTATAACAACATCTTTTACTCATCTTTATACATCATGGACATAAATACAACACATAATATAGCAAGAATAACATGTAAATGATATGAACATGATTAATAAACAAGAAGCATGTTAGGTTTAGGCTTACAACTTTTGGCTTTCTAATTAAAGAAAGGAGTAACAAGTAAGGAAATGGACTTTGATAGACTTGCTTCAACCCTTTTCACTTCATGCAACCTTTCTACCCTTGGTATTCTTGAAAGATGGATGATGAAGGTTGAGGTGAATTGAGTGGATTTAAACTCAAGAGAAATCACCAAGTATTCTAGGGTTTGGAAGATTTTTGGTAACTTATGATCAAACTAGGGTTTCTACTTGAAGAAGCACTTGAACCTTGCAAGAAATTAGAAGGAAATGAAGCTAAGTGGGAGGGGTTATGGTGTTGGAGGTGCACGGCAATAAGGAAGGGGGGAGGGAGTATTTATAGTCCAAATGAGGAGGTTAGGAAGCTTACTAGGAAAGTGTTACAACTTGGTGACCAAGTTGTAATTAAGTGTTGATTTAGGGGTAAATTCATGAGATGAAGCCACATGGGTGTGACTCCCCCCTCCTAGGGCGGTTTCATGAGCTTGGAGAGCAAGGGTTAGACTTTTCTTGGTATTATCCAAGATACTTGGTTAGTTTTGACTCCGGGAAATGCCAATCGTAAATGATTAAGCCTCAAAACGTAAAACCGGGTGTCGTAAAATTATGGAACTTGAAAGTATTGATAAACATGTCCATATGTTCCATAATAAAATATAAAATGAGTGGTGGGTTCCATTTGGGTGTAAAACCCTGCTAAAAGCTGGAAACACGGGTCTAAAACGCGTAATACGTAAAACGTACGAATATTGCGTAAAAGTGAGAAAAGTAAAATGTTACTTTTCTAATGTGATAAAAATGATTTAAAATGACTTATAATGTCTAGACTGGGCTCAGTCTAGTGTCGGTTGGTATTAAATGTCTTTTAGACATCAAACCGTAAGCCTAAAAATCAAGGAATGACTTATAACATCAAGGGATGATTTTTGGTCAATGGAGGAGGGAAAAATATGTTGACTTTTTCTAATAAGTTGAAAACTCAAATCGTCTTAGAAACGCGTTTTGTGGTCTAACGGTTAATCGCCCATACGGTTAAGCGTGCTCATGCGAGAGTAGTACAGGCTTGGGTGACCTGCCGGGAAGTCTTTGGTCATGTTTTTCTCAGTCATGATTAATTCTCAAATAAATCATGAGCGTGTCAAACATTTTTCCGATGTGGGGTCACCTGACGGGATCGAATTTCGTTGTGCGTAGAATTTCTGAATGACGTTTTACCCTAAAATGTGTAATGTCGTGTAATTCCTTAATAACTTTCACGAAAATGATCTGACGAATGTTAAACATTTAATTTGCCATGGAAATGATTTATCACTCGAGAATATCAAATAAAAATCAACTTTCGGGAAAGTTTTGGGAAAAATGAATAGTAAAATGAATAGTAAAAGTGAATAGTGAATTTTCCGGGAATAGTAATTGACCTGAAATTGCGAATTGTTACACACATTTCTTCACTTTAAACAGCATATGGTCACACTTATTCACACTTTTGGCCACTTTGTGTTAAATTGTATGTGACTAACTACAAAAAAATAATACCCATTGTGTGACTAAATCAACACAAACGTCACGTTTATTGTATATTCATGTGGCCATTGGATATCAATAGTCACACAAAATACACATTTGCTTGAATATATCATCTCAAATGTCACATATATTATATATTTATGTGGCCAAAGGACGAACAATAGTCACTCTCAAAAAACATTCGTGTGACTATAAGGTGTTTACGGTCACTGATAATGACTAATCCAACAAAACTTGTGCCTAATTTGTCACACATATTCGGGGTTTTGGTCACTCTTTTTCGATGGAAAAGGCCACGAACTCAACAATGTGACCATATGCCACCTACGGTGGCGGGACTTTTAGTGACACACAACGAAAAAAACGTGTGTGACTATAGGCATATCGTCACATATTTTTGGCGTGACCAATACAACTTTTTGTACCAGTGCAGATGCCATTGGAAAAGGATCCGGTGGATACAAGCAAACAGATACAGGTATGATCAATCAAAGTCTTACAAAACTTAACTTTATCCATTTAAAAATTCCACATTTCCTTTTAATAAATCTCCTAGAAGATTGTATCACTGCAGTTGACCTTGGTGCATGCAAATCATTGCAATTTGAAGGATTTTAGAGGTTTAGGCTTAAATTTCTTTACTTGATTCTTCCCTATATAGACCACTTGTGTTTGTGCTTATAATCCAAACCTCAAACACCTCCTTCTCAGCAACAAATCTTCATTCTTAACCTCACCTCTCAACATGACTAAGGTACCAAGTGCAAGATCATCCACTAGAAGCCCTCTAAGAAAAACCACACATATTGTGTATGAAATATCCTCAACCGAAACCTTACCCATTAAAATGCCCTCTACTAGAACACCTCTTTCAAAGTATATCTAAACTCCTCTTTCTATTGAACCAAATCCACCGTAACTTGCTTCCACCAAACCAACCTCGCCACAACTTACACCTCTTGAACCAACATCTTATTCTCCTACATCTCTAAACACTCCCATTTCTACACAACCAACAAAAGCCTTACCTCTTGAACCTAGACTTCTCTCCTTTACTACATCTCATTCATCATCTCATCTATACTTAAACTCCTTGGATGATTTACCTTTTAATCCACCACCAATGCCTACACTCTCATCTATTGAGAGAATGACTACCCAACAACCTTCTTTCAACAACGATGTTGGCATCAATGTTTCACCACCAATAGCATCTTCTTCTCCACCCTCAAATGGCCCATTTTGGGTAATGAAAAAACTTCAACCATCTCAACCTAACAACTTAGATGTTAGCACCTCTCTACCTCTACAACCTAAACATACATCTTCACCAACACCCGTTGTGAATCCACAACCTTCTCACTTAGTTCCACCAACCTCAAACATACTTCCACAACCTTCTATCTTAGGACCAACATCACAACAACCAAGTCACGATTGTTGACATAAATAATGCCTAAAAACATTATTAACATATTATCAATATCTCTATGTTTTAATTATTACAAAACATAAACCCATTGAACTAAAATTTATGACATAAACAAGTATTTAGTGATTAACATTCTCTTTACATCCAAATCACTTAAGGTATGAATAAACAAAGTGTTTATTGCAATCTATGATCAAAGGGGTATTTAATTAATTATTACAAAGTTTATTTAATTATATAAACATATTATATATTTTTGAAAAACACTTTTGGTAATAAAGAAAAATGTTTTAATCATACTAAATATATGAATTCAAATTTTTAACCAAAATCAGTTAGTTCATTTCTCAGATTTTCCTTACCTTTTGCATTCTTAAACTTTCTGTTCTAGATCTCCATTTCCATTCTCTTAATCCTTTGATCATACATTCATAAATCTTTGTTTCAAAGTGATTCAAACATCATCCTCTCCAGTGCAAGAGAAGAATACTTCTATCACTTAAGACAATAAGTATTACAACTTGTTGTGATCTCCACATCCAAGTTGTTAGAGCATCATCCATTATATCTATCTCTTTGTGTAATTAGTTGTGAATATTTGATGGAAGATAGTTTAGCTATGTATATAATTAGTGTGATTGGTTAGTAGTTTGTTGTGAAGAAGAAGAGTTAGGAAGTAGAAAGGTGTAAAGAAGATTAGTGTGAAGTAGATAGGTGTGAAGTAGAAAGGTGTGAAGAAGGATAGGTGTGAAGTAGAAAGGTGTGAAGAAAAATAGGTGTGAAGTAGATTGGTGTGAAGAAGTTGTGTAGAAGTTGTGATTAAGTTGTGACGAAGTTGTGGTGTGTACATTGGTGTGTAAGGTTTTCTCCGCCATAAGGGAGCTTGTTAACATAGTGAAGAAAACTCTCGAGTTAGGTGCTCGGGGAGTGGAGTAGGGCAAGGAAGGTGTCCTTGTAGCCGAACCACTATAAATCTCTTGTCTTGCGGTTCGATCTTTCTATCTCTCATTTATTTCTTTACTTACATTATTATTGCTATATCGTACATATTTATTGTTGTTCAGATTGTGCAAGACTTGAAATCACATATTATCGAATCTAAATTTTTGAAAACAAAGAAAACATTCAAACAATAATTTGTACCAAATTAAAAAGACGTAAAACTATTCAACCCCCCTTCAAACAATCACATATTAGTGTCTGCCTTAAGCGTGAATTATTCAATCACTTGCGTTTAGGATTAGGAATGATGGAACAAGTTGACTAAATTTTATTGCATTTAGACAATATTTTTTCTTGCATAAAATTTGCATAAAATTTATTTTTCTTCCACTTCTCCATTTCTGAGTCTAGGAATCTATTTCGCACAAAATTAAAGATTGGGAAACCTTATTTTCTTTGCACAAACTCTCTTGTAAAACCCAATCAAAGTTTTTTTTTAACTATTCTCACATCTAGGAATTACATGAACATCATTTTCCTTGCATTGTTGACGAATGCTAAAAACCTTTTTCCAAAATCATGCATAAACTCTCACATAAATTGTCAAGGTATATAATCTAATATATATCTTTGACATTCATGAATTGAGCAAAAATCGAATCAAGGAGATTTTAGATTGTTTCTTAGGAAACTTATTTTTCTTTGCATTTAGGAGTCGAAACAATCACAACTCCACATTTGTTGCATATAGGCACACACTAGGACAAAATCACTTATAATGTGGTCATCTTGTTTCATCACTAGTTTTTGACTCACTAGTTACCTTTGCCTTTGATCTAAGATAGTTGCCTTAGGAAGATTAAGTTCCCTTGCTCTTATTTGTCTCCTCTAGCTTATTATTTGTTGCTTGTTTAATCTTTTACTTAAGTGTTTTTGTATGCATGCTATATCATGATTAGATTAGATGTTATATTGCCTCAAGGAATTGAACTTGCTTGAATCCAAATCCAAAAACACAACCTTTCTGCAAATTTTCTGCCAAAAACCCAATTCTGGCAATCTGGAAATCACCAGATGGGCGGCCCCCTTAATTATGAAAGGCGGCCCCCTTAATTTTAAGGAGACCGCCCCCTAATTAAGGGGACCGGCCATCTGCTAGTCGGGTTTACAGAATATTTTCTGCTTTTTAGCCCATTTCAACCTACATTTCCCAATTTTCACCAACATATTTTGTCATAATCTCCCAAACAAATTTTAAACATCCATAAACACACAAATCTTACACCATAAATATCCCCAATCTTCAACTCTCTCCATTCATCCCTTCATGACTTCTCCAAACAAACCAAAACCAAAAGCCTCAAAGCTAGCAAGGATGACGGAAAAACCCGTTTGGCGAAGAAAAAGCCCTCGCAACAAATCCATCATAACCCATGAAGTTGGAAATCACTCAACACCTCCAACCACTTACTTCCCAAAATTTACACCAAATCCACAAGGACATTCATTTGATCCTCTTTACAAACCATACAACATTGGCCAAACATCTTCTTTCATGCCAAACTACACATCTCATCCTCCAACCACTTATAATGATCCATCCAAGTTTGATCAACCATCAAACTACAATTCCAACTATACAAACCCAATTCATCCATATCAACACAATAATTCTCTCCAGATTGCCACGGAAAAGCAAAAGTTCCGTGATGAAATATCCCAAATCCATGATCTTAGTGATCTCCTTGCTATGCATCGTGCACAACGCAACAAAGGGCAACCTCCATCATCACCCTATGCAAATTGCCTACCTCACTCTCTCAATTTGGATCAAGTCACAAACCATACTCATTATTGCCCTTGTTGCATCTTCCTTCAAAAACAAATTCTCTACTTAAGTGAAGATATTTCTTGGATTGAATATCTTCTCACTCGTCCTCATCCAACACCACCCTTAACTCGATACAACATCGTAAGATCCACCTCTTCCGCTCCATACCCCACTCCATATCCCTCTCCATCTAACAACTAAGCTATATGCTTATGTTCCCCTTCAAGCAAATAAAACAATCAACCATGGGTTACAAGCAAGTCCAAGTGCTCTCTTAGGCAATATAGGACTATGTCTTTTCTTTTGTTTTATTTTAATCAATATGCTTCAAGCATATTGAATGTTGTAATGGTAATCATTTCTATGATTATATCATGTATGCTTGAATGAATCTATTTTTATTTGCATAATCGTTGCTTTGCATATATATGTCTTGTTCTCTTCACATATTTTTTGTAGCGAAGCTTTCCATAGCTCGTTTCCTTGGTGCTCTCAAATGAGGGGGAGCATACATCAAGGGGGAGCATTCTACCCGTTTAACTTCTTCCATGAAGCTTACTCGGTTTAACCTTTTTGATTTTACAAAAAGGGGGAGAAGAGAATATTAAAAACTCTAAAATACTTGTCTAAAAATAAATTTTAGACCTATTGAGTTTAAGGTTTTGTAATAATCAAAAAGGGGGAGATTGTTGACATAAATAATGCCTAAAAACATTATTAACATATTATCAATATCTCTATGTTTTAATTATTACAAAACATAAACCCATTGAACTAAAATTTATAACATAAACAAGTATTTAGTGATTAACATTCTCTTTACATCCAAATCACTTAAGGTATGAATAAACAAAATGTTTATTGCAATCTATGATCAAAGGGGTATTTAATTAATTATTACAAAGTTTATTTAATTATATAAACATATTATATATTTTTGAAAAACACTTTTGGTAATAAAGAAAAATGTTTTAATCATACTAAATATATGAATTCAAATTTTTAACCAAAATCAGTTAGTTCATTTCTTAGATTTTCCTTACCTTTTGCATTCCTAAACTTTTTGTTCTAGATCTCCATTTCCATTCTCTTAATCCTTTGATCATACATTCATAAATCTTTGTTTCAAAGTGATTCAAACATCATCCTCTCAAGTGCAAGAGAAGAATACTTCTATCACTCAAGACAATAAGTATTACAACTTGTTGTGATCTCCACATCCAAGTTGTTAAAGCATCATCCATTATATCTATCTCTTTGTGTAATTAGTTGTGAATATTTGATAGAAGATAGTTTAGCTATGTATATAATTAGTGTGATTGGTTAGTAGTTTGTTGTGAAGAAGAAGAGTTAGGAAGTAGAAAGGTGTAAAGAAGATTGGTGTGAAGTAGATAGGTGTGAAGTAGAAAGGTGTGAAGAAGGATAGGTGTGAAGTAGAAAGGTGTGAAGAAAAATAGGTGTGAAGTAGATTGGTGTGAAGAAGTTATGTAGAAGTTGTGATTAAGTTGTGACGAAGTTGTGGTGTGTACATTGGTGTGTAAGGTTTTCTCCGCCATAAGGGAGCTTGTTGACATAGTGAAGAAAACTCTCGAGTTAGGTGCTCGGGGAGTGGAGTAGGGCAAGGAAGGTGTCCTTGTAGCCGAACCACTATAAATCTCTTGTCTCGCGGTTCGATCTTTCCATCTCTCATTTATTTCTTTACTTACATTATTATTGCTATATCGTACATATTTATTGTTGTTCATATTGTGCAAGACTTGAAATCACATATTATCGAATCTAAATTTTTGAAAACAAAGAAAACATTCAAACAATAATTTGTAACAAATTAAAAAGACGTAAAACTATTCAACCCCCCTTCTAGTTTTCCACAACGATGATACTTGTTGTCATTGTCAACATGTCCAGACCTTAGTTCATGAACTAAGTGATGTAGTACGTATCATGTTCTACCATCTCCTTGAACGTCTAGATGACGTCAACAAACCTAACCACCCATAAAAACCTTGAAGTGCAAGCATAAGTTGTCTTTCTCATCTAGTCTTAGGCATAACCTTTATCACTAGGATTTTCCTTTTCATGTTAGATCATTTCCTTAGTTTTTAGAGAATTGACCAATGTTGTATCATTTCTCTTATTTTTTTAAATGAATGTACATGATTATGTGCTTCTTGTTTATGTGAGCATGTTAGTGTGATCATTACTTGTTTTTCTACCATTTTCTTTATTTTACTGCTGCTAACAAGTTGCAGGTACCCGGATCCTTAAGTTTATACCAGGTGGATCCTTTCTCAAAAGGATCCAGTGGATCCGGGCAATCAAAATACTAACAGAACTCTTATGCAGTTCAATTCTCAGCAAATGCACACCATATACTCGTTTTCTAACCTTTGTTTTGTAGATTTTCAAAATACACACAGAGTATTTGACGCCCTCAATAAGGGTTAGCTTTCGTCCAAGCAAAACCATTGCAAAAACTTGTAATGATCACGTTTTAGTCTCCCTAATTACTTGACGCCCTCAACAAGGGGGTGCAATCGTCAAGGGGGAGCAACTAAGCACTTCTCTACTCTCTTCACTTCTCTTTACATCCTTCTTTTACTTATTTTTCTAAAAACTTGCATTCGGGTTAGTTTCTTTTCGATGCTCTTTTTGTTTCGAGAAAAAAGGGGGGGGGGGGGGGGGGGGGGAGAAAAGAGTAAAAACTCAAATTCAAAACTTACGAGTTTTATCGTTTTACTTAAAATAATTTTATTTTTGTCATCAACAAAAAGAGGGAGATTGTTAATACAAATAAACCTTAAAAACGTTTATTTATATTTTTTACGATCTTCTAATGTTTTGTCGATAACAAACATATAGTTATTTTAATGAGATAAATAAAATATGTAATATTTTGAGGTTTACTAACTCATTTCACTAAACAAATATATCATCAAACCTGTTTAGGTAAATAGTTTCTATAAAACAAAAACTATTTTATAAAAACACTTAAGTAACTTTGGTTACTTATATTTTGTAAAATAAATACAACTTGTAAATAAACTAATAAAGACTTAGACTATCAATGACCCAAAACCAAAGTTTATAACCCATAACCCAAAGTACATAACCCATGACCCAAGATGTCCTTGACATCATGCATGACATCACATAAACCATAACCCAAAACTCGGAATTGAAACCTAAAGTCCGGATTGGTGATGCTAGAGACCCGAATCCCCGACTTTACACTGGCCGGATCCCTTTGGGAAGGGATCCTTAGGATCCGGGTTAACAGTGGACAGTTTGCCTATAAATAGTGAGTCATTTCTCTCTTATTTCTCACCCCACTTAGATATATCTTCTCTCTATATTCTAAGTTCTCTAACTTCAGATCCAAAGGATCTTTCTATGCAGTCTTTCTTTGTGATTCTCTAAGTTCCTCTTAAAGGCGAGATCACGACCACTCGAAGACTTGCAAGCTCGTGATATGAGTTGCTAGGATTCTTCTTCTTCGCAAGATCACATGAGTGTATTTTTTGTTCTTTCTTCTTCTCAAGGGTGTTATAGATGTGTTGAGTCATTAGGTGTGAAAAGACGTTGCTTCCTTTAGTTGTGTTGTGCTATAAGTGTTAATCGGGTAGTAGTTCCTCCTTTGTAATGAACCCGGTATCTAGTCTTGTACGGGATAAAGTGTAGGCGATGAAGGTTTGGCTCTACCTCGTAGAAGAGTTCGGTATTTAGCTTTGTACTGGATAAAGTGTAAGCGACATTGTGAAGGCTTCTCCTCCGGTGAAAAGAGTTTGTCTTGTGTAGTGTTTACGGAACTCCTAAGTTGGGTACTCGGGGAGTGGAGTAGGGTAAAGAATGTGTCCTTGTAACCGAAACACTATAAATACTCGTGTTGTGGTTGTGTCTCTATAACTCTATCTCTTATTTTAGTTTATATGCTTCTCTTACTATCAATATTCAACACGTCAAACTAGATTGACATAAGTTTATCTATAAGTTTTAAAACGAAGTTTTAATCGGTAAAACTATTCAACGCACCATTCTAGTTTTCTACAGTCCTCATTTGACTTTTTCGGTATTTCTTTCTTAACTTTGATTTTAAATATTTTTGTTTGTGTTATAAAATACTTGATAAAAATTGCACCAATAAAAACTACATTTAAAACTCAATTTATTCATATATTTTTTGCATCAAGTATTACGTAGTATAAATAAAAATATATCGAAAAAGTCAAAATAAGACTATAATTTTAAGACGGAGGGAGTATGATTTATAGATTTTAAAAAACAATGTGTTAACCTTGTTAAATATTCAATATTTATAATTTAATACAATATTTTCATAAGTGATTTATATAATTTTACGTTTATGCTATATATTGCTATTAAGAAAATTACATTATAGTAGGATCTTATTATCCTAGTTCAATCTCACGATTTCAATTTTTTAAAATCAAAAACGATCCTCAGGATCTTGAAAATCTTGCCTCACCACTTATTGCTGGATTCTACATTTGAGGCTTCGTAATTCACGAGTAGCACAGTAGATTCGATATCATTCATCTTGGCTACTTGACGCTCTCTTTGCCTCTCATGAGATATAAAGTTTTGTTAAAGTCAGATTGTCAACATCTGGTAAAAAAAAAGTCTATTACATATCGGATCCACATTCTTTATGGTTCTTGATCTATCATTTTCACCTTTGTTTGATTAAATCGTCATTCATTATCAATATATTAAAAGAGCGGGATTTTGCTGTAGCAAACACTGTAGCATCTACAGTGTTTGCTACAGTGACGCAACAGTGAATATGTGAGTCCGTGGTACTGTAGCAAGTTCACTGTAGCAACTTTTTTTTTTTTTTTTTTTTTTGCTATGGTTATTATTTAAACCACCTATACCATACTTATCTCTTCTACCCAACAAAAATTCCAGAACCATCATCCTTTTTCTTGAAGCTTTACCTTTGTACTATGGTGGTAACCTGCACAAGATCTTTTCTTATGATACTCTCCCACCTCCTAGAAAATTCCATAGCATCTGTTTAATCTAAAACTGATGTAGCAGACACACAAACAATGAATTCATCCCTGTCTTCTCTCTTGCCTGTACCTCATTTTATCCGGCGGGCGGTTTCATCACAAAAAATCCGTCCGCACAGCAGATCTGACAAATTAGAAACCACGGAATTAAAGTTGCGTTGAACGAACAAACGAAACACTATCTTATTTTTATTTATTTTCTTCAAAATAGTAAACCATTTGGAATACATCGCATTAGGTTAACATTGTAAGTTTGTAACCACCAACTTATGTCATGCTCGCCAACATATTTACAGTCCCAAATTAATGTGACAACAACTTTTATACTACAATATATTGTTCTTATTTCTATCGAAAACCATTTAAGTTTAGTTTCACATATTCATTTTATGTTGTCTAACCAAGCAATCTACCTGCAGTTAAGTTCTGTTTATGAATGGTACGTTGATATTGTGGACAATAGGAGTAATCACTTAAACCATTTCTGAAATGTTGACATGTTGGGAATCATTTTTTATTGATTGCACGTTATTTCGCCTGCCCGTTTCATTTCCTTTTGCCGAATTCTCAAGATATCTTCCAAACTATTGGGGTTCTTACTCCGGATGTTGTTCGTACGGTGTGAATTGGTTACATATTCGATGAAGGTCTCATGTTCACGATTATTATTCTTGCAAAACTCGAAAAATATTAAAGCACATTTATTCCTCAAGCTTTTTGGAGTATATTAATTTGAATAAATGACATGTAAAAGTAATATTGTTTGAATAAAGTAAACATACTTTTAAAGTTAACGAAATCTATTAAATATATAAAAAATTAATTTAAACCACTATTCTTATTTTTACTATGAATTACTTCACATCTCTATATATACACAAGAATTAATGATATTATACACCGTCATTGCTATGAGCGGGTAATTGTCTAGTATATCCAAAAATAAATTGAATAAATTTGCAATCTTGTTTTTTGGTGGTAAAGTTTTGCTGGTTTAAGTTTTCAATATTTGAAGAAAAAGACAATCATACGACTTAACAAATTTAACAAAGATAAGTAGATAACTGTAAAATGTTTAAGAAATTTAACAAAGATAAGTAGATAACTGTAAAATGTTTAAGCCTGTCTTTTCATGGTAACCAAGATATTTAGAGCACGTTTGGTAGAGAGAATTTCAGAAAATATAAATGAAACAAAGAATATAAATTCAGAGAATAGAAATCAGTAGAGAATTTTGTTCAATTATAATGTTTGATAACAGAGACTTGACCCGAGAAACGAAAGAAAAAAAATATTTGCTGATTTAAAAAAAAAATATTTTTACGAAATAACAATTCTAAAAAAATGTATTTAAAAAAATGTTTTTTTATAAATTATATTTTTTTTAAAACTTTTTTTAAAATTTATCTTTTATAAAAATTATTTAAAAAATTTTATATTTTCTAAATAACAATTCTAAAAAAAAATATATTTTAAAAAAATATTTTTTTAATTTATTTTTTAAAAAAAAAACTTAGTTTTTAAAAAAATTTATTCAAAAAAAATTTTAATTTATTTTTTTTAAATTTATTTTTTTTAAATTACTAAAGAAAATTATTTTTTCTAAATAACAATTCTAAAAATATATATTTTTTTAAATTATTTTTTATAAAAAAATTATTTTTAAAAGAAAAATATTTAAAAAAAAAAAAACAAAAAAAAACAAAAAACCAACAATTCTCCAAATTCTCCACCAAAATTATGAAAATGGGAGTAACCAAATTACATTAGCTAATTTTTTCCAACTCCCTACTAATTTCTCCTCAATTCTTCATTTTTTTTTTTTTTTTTTTAATTCTCTCTATCAAACAAGAGAATTTGATTAAATTCTATTTATCTCATTTCTTTTCTCTCCATCAAACGCACCGGAAAATACTAAACAACGCAAGGCCAAGTGGATACTCATTGACCAATTGTCTTTAGTTTCAGAGCAAATTTTAAAAGTGGTCATTTTTTGTAAGAGGTTCAAGAAGTAGTAAAAGAAATCAGTTACCAAAAATAGTCATTGTTCACTTAACAGAACATTCCTTTATTCGCGTAAGATGAGTAATTATTGTAAGTTCAAGCTAAATATAAAAGTTAAAATTGCATAAATTAATTTTTAGTAATTGCATGTAGTTGTGTTGTATTGCGGCTATGCTCGGTGCGAGGCTTGTTAGAGCTTTTTGGGCGATAAGCGGTGAACAATGATCTTTTTGATTTTTATTGTTCGTTTGACAAATAAGCGGTGAGCTTTACTATTTTTTTAAGAATGCTCATTTTCTAATACTTATTTAAGAAGATGTGAGTTATGATTACTACTCACAGCTCGCTGTTACTGTTCGCTGTTACTTTTACCAAACACACCTGTATATTTGCATAGCTGTGTTGTTGTAGGAGTTGTCTTATAAACCAAGAAGAAAATCATTAAAATTATATGGCTGAATATAAATACGTTGAAAGTAAACCTTGTGATGTTAAAATAGGTCTTAGATTCTAGAATATTTTAAAAGGGTAAAATTAAATACAAAAAACATATGAATTATTGTATAAACCAGTTGTCATGTGGGGGATGTTTGACTATTTAGACCCCCACAAGAATGCTTTCATTCGATTTGGTAGACTACGGGTAGTGGGGTACTGTTTTTACAAAACAAGCAACAACCCTCCCTATTTCCTTATATACAATAACCATGTCCACACGTACAAAAACAATTATGTATATTGATTTAAGTGTTACATGTATCATCCCGTTTTATCCATGCAATATTCCTGATAACGACATTATAAACAATGAACATTCAGATACTTGATGAAAGTTAAGAGAAATGTCCTTTGCCCAATGAAAGGCAGTTTGATGTAGTACAAGGAAGAAAGTTAAGAAGAAAATACGATTTTTTGCTAAAATAATTGAGTTTAGTGAAACATAAGTAATTTTTCACCTGAAAAAACTAAATAATAACAATAAACACAATGCATTAAGACCGGGTATTTTTTTTTGTTCAATGTGTTTTACGAGAATTAGCACTACAATACCAAATTGTCCAGTAACACTGCAAGACCCCACTAGTTTCATCCCTTAAGGTATACCAATATTTCTTGATAGTAGACGACCCGTGCTTATCAACGTGATTTTACAGCGGCAAACAATTATAGTTGCGATATTATAATAATTCATTTTCATCAAATATGAACTAACACAATAAGAGAAAGAAGTTATAATATGGTGTCCTATATAATAGAGTTTGTGGATGAATTTTTAAAAATTATTAGCATTGCGATTAAATACAGAAATATCTCCTATTTTTTTAGAAATTACATTAAAGTTGTTGTTTTTTTTTGAAATTTTGGGTTATATTAAGACAACTTTGCTTGAACTTTAAGAATTTAAGTTTTAAATAGTTATTTTAAGAATTAAGCATTACTTATTTTTAAGTTTTTTAAGTTTAAGTAAAAATATTTTTACTAATAAGTTTTTTTAAGTTTAAGTAAAAATATTTTTACTTCATAAATAGTAAAGATAAGATTCTGTTTCATAAAAGCTATAAATGATTCTCTACTTATACATTAGATTTGTTATGCACGACATACTGATTAAAATCTCATTATGCGTAATATTACTTGTATTTATGCATAATGTACTTGCATTTATTAAGGCTGCTTGTCGTTTCAAAACTGGATCGGATTGAGAAAAACCGGACCGAGATCGAATTCGGCAAAAAACATAGACCGAGACCGGTTCAATTCGGTCCGGTCTTGATCCAAATAGGCTAAATGTCCGGTTTTTAAGCTGGTCCGGACCGGACCGGATCGAGACCGAAATTATGAAACCTTAGACCAAGACCGGACCGAATGTGGTCAGTCCGGTCTCGGTCCGGTCCATCCGATCCGTTTGCTCACCCTTAGCATTTATTGTTCATTATGGATAATTTTTACTTATGAACGATGAATGTTTTATGGAAAATGTATATAGCATAATGAACCATGAATTTCAATATATTACGTATAATGAGATTTAATCAGTTTGTAGCTTATAAAGATGAGTGTGTTCAAATAAAAGTAGCCAAAAAAAGGTCTATATAGTAATCTCAATTAGGGTTGAGCAGAAATCGCATCGCAAATCATAAAACCGCAAAACCCGCAAAAAACCGAACCACAAAAACCGCACCACAGCAAAAACCGGTGGATCAGATTTTAGTAAAAAGAAAAACCGCAAAATGCGGTGCGGTTGCTGTTTTACTCGTAAAACCGAACCGCGAAACCCGCACCGCACCGCACTTTATTTTTAAAACCGAAAAACGGCACATTGATTATTTAATGTGTGTTATAAGGCTTTTAGTGCATATTAAGATTCATATTCTTGTAAGTCATAAGTGATATGTGTGTTTAAATTAAATATTTACATTTCTATAACAAAAAAAAAAAAAAAAAAAAAAAAAAAAAAAAAAAAAAGGCTTTGTGAATAAAAAAACCGCAAAAACTCACATTAATAATATAAGTCATAAGTGATGGTGCGATGCGGTTAAAACCTGCAAAACCCACATAAACCGCAAAAAACCCGCAAAACCGAACCGCAAAATGTGGTGCAGTTCGGTTTCTATTTTTTTTTTTTTTATAGAAACCGCAATTGATATCATTCTATGAAAACTCAAAGTATTCAGAGTTACAGTTTATAACACAGTTATACTTATAGAAAACAATTCAAAAGATAAGTTGATATCATTCCATGAAAACTCAAAGTATTCAGAGTTACAAACATTTTACAAATGTTAATTGTTTCACAAAAGAGGTGATGAGTTTGAAAAGAATGATATAATTATTGAAATAAAAGGGAGGTCCTGTGTGCCCTTTTTGCCAGCTCCGTGCCATCATGCAGCTAATTTCCTGAGATAAACATACTAAAAAGTCAACACAACGGTTGAGTGAATCCATAGTAGTTTAAATTTGTAATAGTGTGAACACAAGTAAAATATTTTGTAATAAACAAGCCAAGATGATAGGTCTTGACTGAACTGGTGTCATATTGCTCCTAAGCCTCAAGAAGCTCAAGCCTTAACATCGTTTCGAAATATCATAAAAGATAAAATCACCTACATCAAAGGGGATGTAGATGACAAGGGGCCCTCGATGATGGAAATGTACTAGGTTTCCATGGTACTTCGAATATAGCACATCTCCTGCCAAATGATCACTTTGACAGAGATGGGCTGCCGTTCCAATAGATCTATTAGCTATATTCGCGCTTACTCGCAAGTGATTAAGGTTCGTGATATGAGGGACTTGTAGTACGGGTGTCAAATTAGGCAATATTAGATAATAATAGCATACTGAAAATATTTGTGTTTGGTTTATAGCATGTATCTCCCCACGGGGTTTATAAAAACAATTAAAAATGTGGGACCATGAACTCACCTGGTGGCAGTGGTGGGTGTGTGCAAACTCAAACGGTGCTCAAAGGTGACGGTATGTTGCTACGACTAGCAATGAATAACCTCCGACTTGCGACCTATATTAATGTGATATATATTACTATCGGTGTTATAAATTCGATGCGTGAATGACATGTGATATGTCTCGAGTATGGTGATACCGATTTCAGGTGTCTTAAATTATCCAAAATAACTTTACATAGTTATTTATAACGTTGATACGAATAGGTGATCAATGAGCGGTTATTTATCCGTTATAATAATAACGTTAAAAATATTTATTTTAAATATTTTTAGCAATAGTTTATATTTATTTAAAGTTATAATATATATCTGTGTATATATATATATATATATATATATATATATATATATATATATATATATATATATATATATATTACAAAAATAAATATGTGAAGTAATAATTAAATAGTAAAATACCATTGTCAAATTTGACCCTTAACTTTAAGAAAGTTACATCTTTTACCCTTGAGTTAAAATAATTACTCGTTTAGTCCTTTTGTCTTTTTACACATTAGGCCTTAAGTATAAAACATTTACAGTTTCTACCCTTTTAGTTTTTATAAAAATCGACTGTTTTTAGCTTGGTCCAAAAGTTTGGCTGGTTTGACACAATTGGTCCTCTAACGAGAGTTTTTGCAAAAATGGTCCTTCGTTAAGTTTTTGAAAAACGAACTTTTATACAAAGAAAGTAAACATTTTTAATCTTATAAAAGCCTTGCAAAAACCGTTTTTGAATCATTATGGTGTCGAGTTTCTTACTAGTTTATGATTCGAAAAAAAATGATAAGAAAATTTACATGGGCCTCGTTAGCCCAAGTTAGGCCCAAACGAGTTAATGGTTAGTTTTAGGGGTGTTCGAAAGGGATTAGGAACTAGTTCATTTTACGTAGCGTTAGGTCTCGTAATTCATGCATGTTAGGCTAGTTTGGTTTAGTTTGGTTCGAAGATATAAGTTGTTGTAAAATATAAATATATTGTACGTGAGAAAACGAAAATACAAGCCTCTTTCTAGGTGGTGTCGAGGTGTTATAAGTGTTCGTGTTATATGTGACTTAGTGTTTCCAAGTGTTTTGACGAAGTGTGAAATGCATGCTATGTGTGAAAATGAAAGATAAGTAACATATTAATTGAAAGAAAAGAGTGGTAACTTACAACACCTAGTAAGGTGGTGAAGAGGTCGAGTAGTACGAGTGGTGAAACGAAGAAACACGGACCACGAGCAAACCTTGCAAAACCTTATCAAAACCTTAACCCACGTTCACGATTGTTAACCCAAATAGCTTATCCTTTGACCCGATTCCTTGTGTTGCTCCCTCGTACGTAATGATGGTGAGACAAGGAGATGTTTGTTGGTGATTTTTGTGAGTTGTGAAAGTGTGGTGAGGGTGTGCATTAAATGTGAGTATTTATAGGAGGATCTCAAGTGAGTTAAGTGTTTAACATGTGCAACATGTTGAGTAAAACCTTGTTGTGTCAATCGATTGGAGACAAGGTTGTCTAATCCCTTTGTGTGGTCATTTCGAGCTAGCTAGACACATGATGCTATGATGAATATTTTGGATTGTTTATGTTTAGGTCAAAGAGGGTGGAAGAGACAATGGTGTACTTGAATGATATGAACCAAAGGGTTGAGGAATCATGTGAGTTTTTTGGTTGTGGATAATAAAACATTAAATCCCTTGGTTAAAGGATTTTAGAAAAAGGTTGTGTAGATAATATTAGTTTAAAGGTAGGTTAGGAGAGGTTAGGGTGGCTTGGTGTTTGGTTTTGGTATTCCTTTCACGCAAAAGAAAGAAAACGTGGGGTTGTCTTGTGTCGATTTGAGTTGGTGTCGAGTTATAGGTGTTGATATAAATAATTTCAATAAACTCTACGTTTTGATAATCACAAAATGTAAACCAAATTAAGTCAAGATTAAGACGTAAACAAGTATTTAGTGACAAACATTTACTTCTACAACTAATATCACTTAAGGTATGCATAAACTAAGCATCTTATGCATTACATGATCAAAGCAAGTATTTTCTTAACACAAAACATTTTATAAAATGACATTAACATTTTATATATTTTAGTAAATCATTTTTGGTATTGTTTTATTAAACCACAAAGATATAATTTTAAATTTCCAACCAAAAAGGGCAAAATCTCTCCAGAAAAACCTTCCCCACAAAAAGACAAACTAAACCAACGTTTTGGAGGGGGCGGCCCCCTTAATTCCTGGGCGCCCCCTTAAGGATTAAGGGGACCGGCCCCTAATTAAGGGGACTGGCACACTCCAGAACAATATTTTCTTGCCCTTTAAATACTGGTTCATTTCACAAATTTTTCTCACCTTTTTGCACTCAAAACCTTCTGATCTCATATCCATTTCTATCCCAAAAACCTTTGATCATATAATTCATAAGTCTTTGTTTCTAAGTGATCCAAAGCTTCATCTACACAAGTGCAAAAAGAAGAACACTTCTTCAACATCCATACAATTGTAGTAGTGTTGTGATTAGTTAGTATCATCTTGTAGTAGTGCTAGATATTTGTAAAGTGTTGTGTGATTTAGTTGATTGTAGATATTAGGTGTGTTGTAAAGTATTGTAGAAGTTGTGAATTAGTTGTGCATAGAAGAAGGTGTGAAGTAGATGAGAAGAAGAGGTTGTGGAGCTATCGTGAAGAAGTTGTGAAGTTGTGAAGAAGGTGTGAAGTCGTAAATAAGTTGTGTGATTAGTTCTAGCTACGGTTAGAGCTCGACATTTAGCTTAGTGTCGTTAATAGGTGTAAGCCAAGGTGTGTAAGGTTTCTCCGCCATAAGGAGTTTGTTGACATAGTGAAGAAAACTCTCGAGTGTGGTACTCGGGGAGTGGAGTAGGGCAAGAAAGGTGTCCTTGTAGCCGAACCACTATAAATTCGCGTGTTGTGGTTTGATCTTTCTATCTCTATCTTTATTTCATTTCATTTCAATACTTACATTATTAGATTAGACTTGCTTACATTTGTTGAAACTTGAATTCACGTAAGATCGAATCAAAGTTTTTATAAGCTACCAAAGATTTTGAAAATAAATTTAAAAAGATAGTAAAACTATTCAAACCCCCCCCCCCCCCCCCCCCCCCCCTTTCTAGTTTTCCAAAATAGGGAACCAAGAAAGAAATAGGAGTGTGAAGGTGTTGGTTTGCTTGGTGTCGGGTTTGAACAAAAGAAAGGAAGGAGTGGAGGGTTGATATATGATTTGCAAAATTTGTGTTTGTGCGTTTTTGTTGACTGTGGTGTCGAGCTAGGATCCAAGAAAAAACAAAATGTCACTAGAACAATTCTTGGTGGTGTCGAGTTTTGTATCAAAAAATTTATACGAGCTAGGCTCGTGTGAATCCTTGGCCCAAGACAAACAAAACAAGTCATTTGGGCTTTGGTGGTGCTCGACCCAAACAGAAAAGAAAGAAAAGAGGTATAGTGGGCTTAGGGTGATGGATTAAAGCCCAAGTAAAAAGGGAAATGTGTTAGCGTGAGATATGGGCTTAATGAAATCATAGGCCCAATACATAACGAGGTGTCGGTGACTAATGCTTTCGTAACTTTATTTTCAATGTCGGTGTCGGTTCGTGTAAACCTTGAAAATATTAACGGTGGTGTTTATACGTATATATACTTATATATAGTATAATAATATATAATACTTAATATATATATATATATATATATATATATATATATATATATATATATATATATATATATATATATATATATATATATATATATATATATTTCGATGTCATTGCAAAGTGTCGCGTCGCAAGTGGGAGTTACCGGTGTTAACCTCATTGGGTGACATCCAAGAGTGACTATAGGTGATACCAAGTGATATACATACGGTGTCTCATGAAAAAAATAAATTAGCCTGCAAAAATGGCTTTGATTAGAATAGATTCGGTGATTAGCATTAATAAATGACATGGGATTTTTACGGAGTATAACACTAGTATAGAAGTTGGATAAGTGTACACTGTGTTCTCAAGTTAAGTAAAATGGAGGAAAGAAAAATAAAGTGATTTTATTTGTGTTCTCAAGTTTTTTTAGGAGTGAAAGTGAATGTAACTAAATGAAAGATGGAGGATTTTGCTTATAAAGTTTTCACCTTATTTTTTAGTTGAAAGCCAACTTTTCATCCTTTCTCTTTCTTTACTTCACTTTCACCCTTTTTTTTCTTGAGAACACACTGTTAGGGTTTTTAGAATTTATATATGAGTTTCAGAAAATCATTTGATTAAGGTGTTTGATAAAAGTTGAATGATTGAGTACAGTTGGGAGTATATCAGGGGAAGATGAATGCTGCTGTGGGGAATAGTGTAGTGATTAGGCAGTTGATTAAAGCACATAGGATTTGTTGTTGGATATTTTATTCATTGAATTTTCGGGTAGTGCCCGACTTATTTTTGGATGATGTGGATAAGTGTATGAGTGAGTTCATGAATTAACTCACTGTGAGGTGTCCGGTTTAAAAGACGAACAAAAGATAAACAAAAAATTTGAACAAAAGAAAACGCTTTCCAAAATTAACGAGACAAAAATGGTTTTATACAATGCTTTACCTATAAAGGAATATGAAAAAAATTTCATGCATTAAAACTCTAAAGATATTTGGAATTGTTTGGTGATTACTCATCAAGAAAACAAATAAATGCAAAACAATAAAATTAATTTATTTGTCCAACAATATGAACAATACTCAATATCGGATGATTAAAGTATTGTTAATGCATTTGCTAAGTTTAATACTATTATTACTTCATTAGAAGCACTTGATGAAACTTTTTGAAAGCGTAATCATGTCAGGAGATTCTTAAGAGCACTTCCGGCAAAATGAAGACCAAATGTAACGGCGATAGAAGAATCAAAGGATTTGACAATCCTTTCTCTCGACGAGTTCATTGGCACTCCATACGGCATATTATTGGATAGGATATACGACGTATGGTCTTCAATACTAGGAAATAAAATCATGAGAGAGTTCATATGATGTATGCTATAAGAGTGGCATATAGCGTATACATCTTCAACTTGCATAACTTCTTGACGAGATGACATCCGTCGTATACCTAAGGAGTGGCATACGGCGTATATAAACAACTGGAAAATGCAATTAGTCATAATTTGGCAGTTTGGCATAACTTCTAGTATTTTCCATGAGAATTCTCCTTTTTCTCCAGATGGATACTAAAACACAAATTTACAACAATTAACTACGATATCTTATCAAAACAAGGCAAAAAGGAGTAATTATCATGGGAGTTTGATAGCTAAAATATGTATAAATTAAGAGCTATAATTATAGGACTAGCACATGTTTTCCTATTACATGTATATTTAAGTTTTACTATGACAAGGCTCTTTGCATTAGGAATGGCCGCCACTTTCCATGCTAATAGACAACAAGAATACTAAACTAGAAGATATAAGAAAATACTCTAGACAACACATAGTGGATTAGGTTCCTATGTATTCTTTTCTCGCAAAGAAGTTTGCTTTCAATAGATGATAGAAATATGTTTAGACAAAAGAAGGATTGAAAGACTTTGAGAGATATAAGAGGGAAGTAAGAGGGGAAAAAAGTTTGGCGAGATGTGAAGTTTAAGAGGGGAGAAATTGATAACGTATAGTCTATATATGGGCCACAAGCCCAAATATTAAACATTACTAAGGCCTAAACCCACCACGAGTGGGCTATCATGACAAATGACTTGGGCCATAAATACTAATGGCTTGGACTCACGAAGCCCAAAGCCCAACCAAAATGACCGGTTAAAGGATAAGGATCTTCTATTTACGGAATAGATATCCTTACCCCGGATAAGCACCACGAGTGCGAAGAGTAAGGAGCAAGAAACCTACACGGTTTCTGCGCCCTATATATAGAATGATATATTCTCATTAAAAGGTACGATTCACAAACCCTAAAACTCTTTACGAGAACCCTAAACCGATTACTTACTCTCACGCCGGAGTCTAATCGTGGGAGACAATCCCACGATAAGCCTAACGGTGTTGTTTATTTTCTTAGTGCGCAGGTTTCAAGCATTAAGAAGCGAATTGGTACGAGAGCAAGAGCCCATAATCAGGAACGCCCAACTTTTGTATCAACAAGTGGCGCCATCCGTGGGACCCCTACTAAGAACTAAAGAACTAGAATGACGAAAAATAAGAACTCAAGCCAGCGGACTCCGCAGTTGGAAAAAACACGTGACCCCCAGAGGAAGAATCAACAAGATTCGACCCCTAGGCAGACTGCTGGGACAACCAGCGCACCTGGTCACCAAGAGGCGGGAACCACCCAACCTCTTCCAGTGGTAGAACTGCCTGTAAGGACTACCCAAACCACTACAGTGGTACCAAGCGCTGAGGAACTCCAGCGCACCCTCTTCACTACTCCTCACCAAACTGTACCTACAGTGGACAACACTGTACCACCGGGCGCGCCTAACCGAGATAGGGTGCCCAATACTGAGGCAGACATTCTTGCAGCAACTGAGGACACACCCAACCTAACATTGGGAAATTTTGTATCCCAAAATTATGACATCCTAACTACCCTCATGCAAGAAGAAGCAAGGAGAAGGTCAAGTACGAGCCTACAAGCTCGGCTTAATTTTGGTCCTGAACGCGAATCATCACCACCGCGCCACCCACGAGGAAGACGCGCAGATAACGAAAAACGTACATCTATCCACGATAGGTTGGGTACGACATCTGATTCACAATACTCAGAGGAATACGAAGGCAGCGAGAGACGCACTAATGTTCACTCCAGACTTGGCAGTCAAGGGATACAAGACCGATTAGGACCTCAGCATTCACCAAGCCAAGGGTCCTCCAAATTTGGGAGCAAAAGAATTCACGACAGATTGGGTAAAAGAATGCCCCCAAGTGAAAGCCCCTCAAGCTCTTCTTCTGAAGGAAGCCGGCGCAAGCGCCGAAAAAGAAACTACTCTTCCTCCAGTGACTCCTCGGACAACGAGGATAGGGAAACAGGACACTGGAAATCAAGAGGAAGACGCCGCGAAGAAGAGAATGAAGACATATCTCTTCCATGGCGACGCCAAAAAATTGATGCGTTTACACGACGCATCAGCGACTACTCCGACCACAAAAGGAGGCGCATGCCCACTAACGTAAAAACATATGATGGAACAGGTGATCCGGATGATCATCTAAAAGTTTTTGAATCAGCTGCCACTATCGAAAACTGGCTGCCGCAGCCTGTGTGGTGCCATATGTTTAATTCTACATTGGTGGGGAATGCACGCACATGGTTTAGCAAACTCCCACGACGAAGCATTGGCGGGTTTGAAGAATTACGGAAAGCATTCCGTCTCAACTTTACCCAGAGAAAGAAGTGCGCAAAAAACCCTGTTGAACTAGCCAGAGTGAAACAGCGCCAAGGGGAATCAACCAGTGCTTTTATGGAACGCTTCAAGGATGAGTGCATACAGGTAAAAGCGTGTCCCGAAATTCTAAAAATTTCAGGGTTCATGAATGGGATTAACAACCCAGAACTTATCCGGAAGCTAAATGACAAAGTTCCCCAAACTTTCGATGAGCTAACAAAGCGCACAAGATCCTTCATACAAGGAGAAGCAGCCGCTGCGGACAGCAAAAAGGGTTACTCGAATTATAGGCAACAAGAACAGCCTAGGAGACAATCCAATGATCAGAATAACAACCGCAACAGGAATTACCGCAGTGGAAGAGACAATGACAAATATACCCCTCTCACAAAAACGCCGAGGGAAATATTTGTAACAGAAGGTGCAAATTTACCAAAACCTCCACCAATGCGTACCGCAGAGGAAAAGCGCGTGGGGAATGGATACTGCGAATACCATGGTCAAAAAGGCCATACAACTAACGAGTGCGTCCAGCTACGACAACTAATTGTAAAATTAGTAAGGGAAGGCAGAATGGACCACCTTGTAAAGAACGTCAAAGAGGGAAAGGACAAACAAAGGAACGGGGGTAAGAAAGAACCTCCCAAAGAAAAGGCTGACACCATATACATGATACAGTCATGGCAACGTAAGATAAAACAAAAAGTTAGCCAAAAATTCTCTCCAGAAAAAGAGATATCCTTCCCTACTCTAGCTGCGGACAACGCAGTAGTAGAACCTCTAACTATTGAAATACATACAGGGGGACATGATATCCACCGCATGTACATTGATGGAGGAGCATCCACTGATATCCTATACGATCATTGTTTCAAAAGACTGCGACCTGAAATCCAAAGTCAATTGATACCAGCAACAACGTCGTTGACTGGATTCACAGGAGAAAAGATTTGGCCTATGGGGCAATTACGCTTGCTGGTGGTCGTAGGAGATGAACAACACTCAACAGACACCTTTAAGCAAGGCTACGGCCAATACACAGACACCTTTGCACTTTAGGATGTGCCCAATAAGTGTTTGTTTTTTCTTTTCTTTCTTAGGAATTGTATTTTTATTTTTTCAAAAAACTTGCAAGTATCAATAAAATGTTATGGTTTCTAGCTAACTCCATAACGTATCTCACTTTATTGCGTACATACTGATATATGTCAATATTGTTATCTTATATTTTTGCCTACATGGCGTGCATGCACTAATTAAGACCCACGAAGGCATAAAGGATAAGTAAACCTACTAATTCACTCGTTGAGTAAGAGGGTTTCAAACCCATCAACATTGGATCACGCATCCTTGCTAAGCACCTTACTTTTGAGGCGTTGAGGTAAGTTTTATGTGCGCATCCCAGGAAGGGTGCGCAAATATTAAGTACACTGTACAAGGCTTAGCAAATAACGAGCCAAGACACTTGGTCAAATAACAAAACTTAGCAAACATTAATGCAAGTATATTTTTAAGTCACACACTTAACTTATGCATAAAAGAGTATCTTATTCAACATTTTTACACAAAATTACAAGCAAAAGATACACTTTGTCATTTACACAATACATATACAAAACACAGCCTACACGCTATGGCGATGCTCAGGGCTATCCTCCGGTGCAACGGAACTTCCTGCCTCTTGAAGCTTCCTCAACAACAACGCTTCTTTAGGCGATACAGTCGCTACACTCACAGGAACCCCATCAGACCTGGGAATGTGTGCAGCGCCCACACCGCATAGGACAGCTTTGCCCTTAATCCCTTTTTTCTGGGCAGCCCTCTGTGCGTGGCGCTCCAACACCTCCTTCAGAGGAACCTCCTTTTCAAGAGCAAAGGGGTTCAGCATATGGCGCGGCTGCACAAACACTGGAACCTGCAGCTGCGACTCATCGGGCTTGAGGAAGTAGTCCGGCTGCGCCTCTGCATCCTCCAAAATATGGCGCTCCAAGGTCAACCCCTCCATAATTACCTTTATGGGGTTGTCCTGGTCGCGCTCCAACCGTGCAATATGAGGCAGCTCGAGAAGTTTCATCCCCTCCATGGCCTGCACCAGCTCGTCATACGCACCCGCGTTGTGGACAGGTACTTCAGTCAAGGCCTTGTTCAACAACTTAGCTTCATGGAGATCCTCCATAGCCTGCGACCTCCCACGCTCCACAGCGCACTGCACCACCTTCCCAAAGGCGCCCAACACCTCTTGGGATTCCAATGTGCCCATAGCGGCCAGGCGCAGTCCATGACTGATCAACCACCTACATCAACAAGGACAACTTGTGTTAAAAAGAAACATAACAACAAAAAAATAACAAAAGCATAAAAAGCTGAAAAAACGTACATGCGCTCAGCAATGGTCGACATCAGATGAGGGTACAACTCCTCATCATACTCTATGCTCAGGCCACGCAGCTTATCCTCCTGCACCTGGACAATCTCCTCCATGCGCTCCTTGAACTTAGCAATGTTCGCGAAGTGCTCCTCCTTCTTCTCTTCAAGATACCTTACTGCCCAAGTAAGGTTGGCCCTGAAATGATGAAGCTGCCCGCGCGCTTGCTCCAGCTCAGCCAACGCGGTCAACTTCTCATTCGTGACCTTGTCCGTATAAACTCTGAAGGACCCCACTTCCGCCTGCGCTTCAGCCAGCTGCGCACGGAGAACAGCTATCTCCTCATCTTTTTGGGCGAGAGTGCTACTCTCCCCGGCGTACCTCATCTTCAACTGAGCCACCAGCTCAGTTTGGAGCGCAGCAGTAGCAGTCAACTCATCCATTAGTTGCTGCGCAGATACGCCCTCATCAACCTTTGCCTCCTCCTCCTTGTTTTCATTCTGAGGAGGGGCCACTGTCTCCACGAAGGATCCATCATCCTTCGTGGTATCATCGCTACAATAAACAAAAAGTAAACTGTTAGCAAAATATTACGAAAAGTAATATACATAATGTGCGACAAATTACTTACATAAATGGCGAGGCCTCGGCAGCCTTCTTATTCGTGCCAGGAGCGGATGTCTCTTCCTCCGCAGATGACTCCGCATCTCCAATAAGGTGGCGTCGTCTCTTAGAAGTACCACTGCTACCAGCCTCTCCTTTGCGCTTTAGGTTCTGCGCTACCTCCTCCTTCAACACCTCCTCAGGTTTCAGGATCTCCACACTATCCGAAGATTCGGAGTGCACCTCCTCCACATGCGCTGTCTCCACAGCTGGCGCCACGCTCTGAACGGGCGTTACCTGGAGAGGTGGCGAATCTTCGTGGCCAACATCCCCCAGCACAGTCAGATGACCCTGGGTCGCTTCCAGAAGTGGCTGCTCGTTCTCCCTCAGAGGGCGCACTCCCACAGTCACCTGCTTTGGCTTCTCCAGCTTTACCACAACAAACAGATCCATCTCTGCGCACACAGAAACAAATAGCAAAAGAAGAGATTAGTTACTATACGTGCGCATATAGGAAAAACTTACATGATTAGAAGCAGAAGAGACGAACACCCACCCCGGCCTTCCTCATCAATGAAGGTTGGCACCTCGTCAACACCACCGAAGTAATTGCGACTCAACCCCACATGCACCAAAAACTCCTCTGGATAAGGGTTAATGGGAATGCGGTTGGCATCAAGGGTCTGCGCATCGGTCAAACTATAGGAACCGGGTGCGGGGCGCCCATCCCTTGGCAACGTGCCTTGAGTATAAAACTCAAAGGGTGATGGGAACACTACGCCATCAACCCAGAAAAAGTGCTCCCTCCAATGCCTCAGGGAGTCTACCTTCTCAGTATAGCACTGAAGCGCCCCCGCGCGCTTCGCAAAGGACCTATCCATGCGACCACGTCGTGTGGTAGAAGGCGCGGAACAAGGCACTGGTCGGCTCTATCGCAAGTAAGCGGCAGTTTACCTCAAAATTCGACACCTTAGCCGCACCTATACAGTGCAGCTGTGAGATGTGAAGGCGATAGTGATTGAGCAAATCGCTCAGGAAAATAGATATCGGTACGCGGTAATTCGCGTACTCAAAAAAACGCGAGTATAGTCCTATTTTCCCTTCGGGGAAATCGGCTATACACGCATCAACATCTGGAGCCTCTGGATGCACATACAGAGAAATGAAGTAGTCAGATGAAAACTGACGCACATCATCCTCACTCATCGCAGAGCGAAAATCTTCTAATTGGGCAACCATTTTCATAAATTTACTAAGATACGCACACAAATTTACCTAATAAAATAGTTACTTTCTTTGCACAAAAACACTTTGAAGAAGGGTGCAAGGGTGAGTATGTGTTTTTACTGTGTGTTTTAGGTAAAATGGGGGCGGTGACTCTTATATAAGGAGGCCAAAACCCTAGATGACGCCCACGTGGATCCCACTCACAAAACGTGTGGCTAGAAACCGAAACGGTACATGCACTTTTTCCCGTTTTCCGTGGGACACATGGACACAACCCCCGATTTTCGTGGCATTTCTTTGAAATATCTATGACTAGGTACATTGTACTCAATATTGGGCGGCAATATTTCAAAGTTCTCCCGCCACGCTTACCGCTGTTGTGACTAGTCTAGCATCCGCGACTACGAGCCGCGCACACTAGACTGGGGGGACATGATAACGTATAGTCTATATATGGGCCACAAGCCCAAATATTAAACATTACTAAGGCCTAAACCCACCACGAGTGGGCTATCATGACAAATGACTTGGGCCATAAATACCAATGGCTTGGACTCACGAAGCCCAAAGCCCAACCAAAATGACCGGTTAAAGGATAAGGATCTTCTATTTACGGAATAGATATCCTTACCCCGGATAAGCACCACGAGTGCGAAGAGTAAGGAGCAAGAAACCTACACGGTTTCTGCGCCCTATATATAGAATGATATATTCTCATTAAAAGGTACGATTCACAAATCTTAAAACTCTTTACGAGAACCCTAAACCGATTACTTACTCTTACGCCGGAGTCTAATCGTGGGAGACAATCCCACGATAAGCCTAACGGTGTTGTTTATTTTCTTAGTGCGTAGGTTTCAAGTATTAAGAAGTGAATTGGTACGAGAGCAAGAGCCCATAATCAGGAACGCCCAACTTTTGTATCAACAGAAATAGTTTGGCGAGATGCGAAGTTCATCAAAGCAAGAGAGATTTATTTATTGGAAAGAGCATAAGGATAGCCTACGAGGCACTGACTTGGCGCGCTTGTCTAGTGCGCTGGACCTGTTTTTGTCTCTTGCTTATAAGTAGCCAGTACCTCAAGCTAAACCGACATGTGAACTTCAATTTTATGCTTCTTAATAGTATTTCAAAGTGCCACGAAGGGTTAGGTAAGACCAACTCGTTAGGTAATTAAGATGTAAAAGGATTTGATTAGAGAAAAATTTGGGAAGCTGTCACACCCCAACATGTCGGAGTGGACTGGTTGTTGCATCCTGTAAACTTCCCAGTTATTAATAAACGTTAATTAAGAAATAATCAAGTGTTACTGTTTACTCACCCATTTTAGGCATTTTTTTACTTACACTATGCAACAACGAATCAATATATGTTATATGATTCACATTTCTTTGGAACGAGCTCACACACGTACCACGATATATCTAAAACATGTACAAATCAAACCCTAGTATTGTTTTGAGCACCAAAACAAAACAACACACTCACAACCCCTATGGTTCCCCATTTTTCTATACGGGCCTGAATATCAAAATTTGACAATTGATATTTCACACAGGGCCTGATTACACCTAAGCCCAAACTAGCAAACCCAAAATATACCAAAAGGATCCTTAATTCATGTCATTGGGTTTTCACTAATCCTAAGCCCATATAACGAATCCAACAACAAATCCATTAAACTCTTTAATCATTTTCATAACTCGAAGCAACAAACAATCACTTTGAATCATTTTCTTGTAAATTCGACACACAACATATGTAATCACACCACTCGTTTAATCACCTTCCAAAGAATCATGATCAACTGATACATACAACTTATACGTACAAATGAACAGTAAACTAACACCAAAGCTAAACGGAGTTGTACATTTCTCAAACATACCAAACTTGGTCAAAACTATTTCAAATGATTGCTATTGTGTCCTAAACGTTCTCAAATGAGTTTATAAACAAGTTAAGAGGTCTCTCATGTCACACTAAACCTAAACGTGCCATTTTGAGATCATTTGACCCCGATATCACATAATAAGTACACGTTTAAACCCATGAAACCCAAGCAAATGCATGGCGAGTCAAGAGGCATTTAGGGATCCCTTTTTAGTCACAATACTGCAAAAGAACTATACAAAACACGTTTCACACCTTCCAAGACCCTCAAGCAACTAATACGATCACCTATGTACATTTTTGGCCACGTTAAACGTTACCTAGACCCTTGAGGACTTCCAAACTCACTCAAACACCTTAAAGGACACCAAGGAGAATATAGTGAGTGTTCAAGACACCTGCAACCTCATCGACCTACATTCAATCATCACATATTGTTTTGGTCAGGGAAAGTATTACTATTGTCCTAAGCTCATGACCCTGAAGCTTAACGTATTATGTATGCAATCAAGCACATGAAAAAGTATGCCCATGTAGGTGTCTTGTTAAACACTCAGTATTCCTCAAATGATATGCGTCCGTCTAACCAGTTGGTGCGACCAACTCGGACGGGGGTGTCAACCCAATAGATATATTCACGACATTCGCACTTACTACGTGATTAACGGTCCATGATTGTGGGGACTTCTTAGCAAATTTGGTAACTTAGACAATCCGCAAATGTTTTATGTACTTGTGTCTGAAAGAAAGTAATTGCAAGTAATTGAAAGTAATTGCAAATAATTGACAGTAATTGAACATGTATTCTCACCCAAAGTAGTTTAAAAATAAGTATTGAATCATGTAATGTAGTGGCTCTAAACTCACCTTGAGTAAGTAATGTAAAGGAAATGAATAATACGATTTCAACGCTAGTATTCCAAATGCAACCTAAATAATTAAGTCGTTTTAGGAAAATGCAACGAGTAGTACATGCATGCGAGTTTTATGAAGTTTATCACCTTTATATACTTATAGTGAGGTTTTAACATGTTACGTAAGTCGGTCTTTCAAGAAATATATTTCAAAACGCGTTTTAGTTACTTAGAAATCCTAAAAATTTCAAGTCACGTAAGTCATGTTTAACCCGTCTTGGAAAGTGTGTATCTAACTCGTTTTAAGTTCGTTTTTCCTCGTTAAACTCTCGAAACCTAGATTAATGTGTCCATTTTCATTATTTCAAAGTTCCTATTCGAGAAAATAAGTGTTAAGTGTCGGTTTTCATTAAAGCAAAATTTGGGACAACAATGTCTTATTTTCAAAAAACTTTCCTCTAAATCTGGTCATTGCTCGCTTATTTTCTAAAGAAGACATTGTTTAAAAGGGCCTAGACTTATCACTTTTGAGTCTAATTTAAAAAAATGGATGCCTCTCGGCTTGGTTCTTCACTAAATTTTTTATGAAGTCAAAAACGCAACAAGGTATCAAAACTATTTCAAATTTAGAAAACTATGCCTACGGTGTCGACTTTTCTCCTTCGTTATTTATCGTTAGAATGCGAATTTCCTGTCCTTGGAAAGGTATGGGAGTTTTTTTTACAAATGTCTCAACTAGTGCAAAAGCCATAAATGACACCAAGGAGAATATAGTGAGTGTTCAAGACACCTGCAACCTCATCAGACCTACATTCAATCATCACATATTGTTTTGGTCACGTTGTAAGTTGTTTTGGACCATTGAGTCCTAGGATCAAACAAACCCCTCGTACACATTACTTGTCCCTTGAGACTCCTAGTACATGAAGTAATTACCTAGGTCGGTTTCTAGATTCTTTGCTTAGTCACACTCACTCAAACTGAGACTCCCCTAAATGTTTTTACACTTCTAACACTTGTAACACAAGTTGCAATTTGCTCAAGTGCTCTACTACCTAGACTAGCCTCCCTCTTATTCGTTATCTCCTTCCACATATTCCCTTTGTCCCTCAACTTGTCACAATCTCATGTAATATACATCCCGTGCATCACACTTCACGTAACCACTCAAAATCTCATAACACAAAACTCTTCCTAGTCTCTTTCCTTTCTTGTGATTTGTACGAGAAGAACAAGGTCCATTCTAAGTGATCCATAGCGTGTACAAGCCATCTCAAGGTCCCTCTATAATCTTGGGTGTGTAAACTAACGAGTCACGAGCTTTCTCATCCTTACCTAGTCCAACAGTTGCGTATCTACCCACCCTTTTGAGGTGTTGTAAGTGTATTCCAACACTTAGACATTTTTTTGATACTTTGAGTTGTTTCATTAAGCGTTCGAATCGCACAAGCTTTCTATATTTGTTTATTTTCTTTCGTTAACCATCAACGATGAACCTAACAAATATGCTCACTTGAATCCTAACGTGGCTAATAATGAGTTAGAACACTTGTTATTAACTTGAAACAACATATAAACACTCTTTGTAACACGTTTCTTATTCATTTGAAACAAGTCTATAAAACTGTCTAAGTTATATCACTCAACAGAAACTATTTTTGTCACTTTAAAATGGACTTGTAAAACTGATCACTAACGTACACAAAACCAACAAACTGGTTAACTCGATTCTCTATACACCAAAAAATAGGCCATACCAATAAGTCACCCTGACAAGCTCATTTGATAAGATTTACAAGCCTAAAGCTACATTCACTTGAAACTGTTTCTATGTGCCATATTATACGCATTAGGCTTTAAAGCCCAATGATTTGTAAATAAGCAGTTTGTTAATAAGCGAAGTATAAGTTGTTATGTAAATTGGAATAGGTCCATAATAAGCCCATAAACAATCCCACAAAACCTCAAGTCCATTGGACTCATGGAAATGTCATTGGGCCGGGAGTTTGTCTTAAAGTCCATTTAACACAAAATAAACTTTTAACCCCAAATAAGGTGCTACATAAGCTCATATAAGCTTCTGGAAACATAATAACCTAAAAGAAATGATAACTTTTGCAAAATATGTATTTTGGACTAAAAATGCAAACTTTTCTAAACCTAAGGGTTAAAACTATAACTTTTGGAAAACAATGGTCTAAACTATCAAATTCATAATATGAGGATATAAAGTAATATTATAAATTTTTTTGGGTCAAATATGTAATTTTGTAAGAATTTGGACTTGAAATGTAAGATATTTAACTTTGGACTAACTTTGCAAATCATTTTAACCATAAGGACTAAAACTGCCAACTCCCTGAAACTTGTGTTAAAACTATCATTTTACTAAACGAAGGGTAGAAATTGATTATTTGAATATTATAAGTGCTAAAATATCAAACTTTGATAATTAAGGACTAAAAGTGTAATTTTGCAAAGTTAAAGGACCAATTGAGTAATTATTCTTAAAAGGGTGTCAAAACTGCCATATTTGTAATTTAAGGTTGGAAGTTAAATATTTAGGAACCAAGGGTGATAAAATGTCTTTTTGAAATGTATAAGCAAAAAATGTAATTATACTAAAGTTAAAGGACCAAAAGTCTAATTTTTATAAACTTGTATAAAAACTATTATTTTGATAACTAAAAGGGTAAAAGGTGATATTTGGAAACCAACAATAATAATTTGTCACATTTTAATACTTTGAGCCAAAAATGTAATTTTGTCAAAGTACATGGACTAAAAGTGTAAATACCCACTGTTGAGGTTTAAAATGTAAATTTCTCATAACTTGAAGGTTTATCCCGTAACATTATAATTTTATTAACATACTGAGGTTATATAAGTTATAACCCAAGAAAAACACCAAACTATTATGTTAAGCATAACTTATCATTCACTAACTTTTGAAGAGACAACAATTATTGAATCTAAGCACATAAAAACAAGATGACATTATTTATAAAATTTTTCTAGAACTTTAAGCATTTCAAGCATCTAAGCCATACTTGTCACAATCAAAACCATTTCCCGATTACCATTTCTGTAATCCTCATTCACTTTAAGTCTAGGTTAAAAACTACCAAAATATGAGATTTCCATGTTATCCAGGTTGCATGTTGGAACCATTCCCAAGTTGCACTTGATATCATTTACTTGCCTACACACCCTTCCCCCAAACTGAGGTGAGTTCATAGTCCTACTTTTATATGTTTTACAAACTCGTGGGGAGATACATGCTACAAACAGAACACAAGTATTTTTATTTATGATATCCTGAATGTTATTGCATATGACACACTGTTGCCCTTATAAAGCCTCTCATATCCTGAACCTTAGTCACTTGCGAGTGAACGCGAATATTGTGAATAGATCTATTGGAGGTTGACAACCCATTTGTTGCTAACCGGATAGATAACCTTGTGTTAACCTGATAGATAGCCAAATGCACATTATTTATAAATTCTAGGAGAATGTAAAGCTCCTACCCCGAGGGCCCCTATATTTGAGTTCATGAGACTTATTTCAATATATAACTTGATATATTTCTGAATCACTATTACTCATCTTGTGTTCAACAGATTATTAAACTCAAACACTATGGATTCACTCAACATTTTTGTTGAATTTTTAGTATGTTTATCTCAGGTAACTGAAGCAGTATTCAAGGCACGGAGTGGGCATTAGACATTGGGTCTTGGTGTAAAATAAATTATATCAGTCATTTCAAACACTTATGTCTTTTATGATTTGCTAAACAATGGAAACTCTTTCGTATTTGAATTGAATAATAATGACTTTCAAAACGTCTCTTTGAGTCGTTTTCTATGATTATGAATGTGATCCTCTACGTAATACCTCAATTAGTCTTCCGCTGTTATAATGAAATTTTGAGGGTGTTACATTGGTAACTGGGTGTGTAACTTTCATGGAAACAAAGTTACAGTTACATCGAACAACCTCTATATGAGTCGTTTGAAAATATGTGTTCGATTAAAGAAATAATTTTTTACAAAGTCATAATCCAAGAGTTTACAAAATGTAAATAAGATTTTGGTTTACAATCGAACGTAAGTTATGTAATAAGTCTTCAAAATGATGAGAACGTAAAATGTAACTCAAGCAATGATGCTCCAGATGCAATAAAAGTATAAGCAATTTAGAACCTGAGAAATACATGCTAAAATGATCAACAATAATGTTGGTGAGTTCATAGGTTTAAGTAAATAGAATTGTAAATGTCAAAGTGCGCGGACCACAAGTTTTCTGTAACTACTGTACACATACAATATCATGAAAAAGTATTTAGTGACCATTGTAATGAATACAATATCAGGGAAAGTATTACTATTGTCCTAAGCTCATGACCCTGAAGCTTAACGTATTATGTATGCAATCAAGCACATGAAAAAGTATGCCCATGTAGGTGTCTTGTTAAACACTCAGTATTCCTCAAATGATATGCGTCCGTCTAACCAGTTGGTGCGACCAACTCGGACGGGGGTGTCAACCCAATAGATATATTCACGACATTCGCACTTACTACGTGATTAATGGTCCATGATTGTGGGGACTTCTTAGCAAATTTGGTAACTTAGACAATCCGCAAATGTTTTATGTACTTGTGTCTGAAAGAAAGTAATTGCAAGTAATTGAAAGTAATTGCAAATAATTGACAGTAATTGAACATGTATTCTCACCCAAAGTAGTTTAAAAATAAGTATTGAATCATGTAATGTAGTGGTTCTAAACTCACCTTGAGTAAGTAATGCAAAGGAAATGAATAATACGATTTCAACGCTAGTATTCCAAATGCAACCTAAATAATTAAGTCATTTTAGGAAAATGCAACGAGTAGTACATGCATGCGAGTTTTATGAAGTTTATCACCTTTATATACTTATAGTGAGATTTTAACATGTTACGTAAGTCGGTCTTTCAAGAAATATATTTCAAAACGCGTTTTAGTTACTTAGAAATCCTAAAAATTTCAAGTCACGTAAGTCATGTTTAACCCGTCTTGGAAAGTGTGTATCTAACTCGTTTTAAGTTCGTTTTTCCTCGTTAAACTCTCGAAACCTAGATTAATGTGTCCATTTTCATTATTTCAAAGTTCCTATTCGAGAAAATAAGTGTTAAGTGTCGGTTTTCATTAAAGCAAAATTTGGGACAACAATGTCTTATTTTCAAAAAACTTTCCTCTAAATCTGGTCATTGCTCGCTTATTTTCTAAAGAAGACATTGTTTAAAAGGGCCTAGCCTTATCACTTTTGAGTCTAATTTAAAAAAATGGATGCCTCTCGGCTTGGTTCTTCACTAATTTTTTTATGAAGTCAAAAACGCAACAAGGTATCAAAACTATTTCAAATTTAGAAAACTATGCCTACGGTGTCGACTTTTCTCCTTCGTTATTTATCGTTAGAATGCGAATTTCCTGTCCTTGGAAAGGTATGGGAGTTTTTTTTTACAAATGTCTCAACTAGTGCAAAAGCCATAAATGATCTTTGGTTAGGTATTTTTACACAATTAAACAGATTACAAATTTCTTTGTCGATATTGAGTTAACTTTTTTGTACAACTTTTAGAAAATATCAAATCAACTCCAATGACCAGTAAATTTGGTAGGGATCAAGTGAAGACATGTATATAGGTCCAAAAAACTTGGTAAGGTATATAAAAGTGTCCATGTTGGGTTTTAAGGTCGAAACATGCTACTGTAAAGCAGGGTCAGAAACTTGTTTTGATAAATCAACTTTTTATTAATTTCCTAAATACTACAAGTCTATATATGTGATAGTATGAACATGGAATATAATGTACATGTAAAATTATGTAAATGAGTCAATGAGCCTTACAATGAGTTGGTGGATGATTTGTGCAAAAGGACCCAAGAACTTTACTAAAAACCTAAAAAATAAGCACCAAATCCGTTACTTTCCAAAACCCTTAACCAAATACTCTTGCAAAACGACTAACCAAGCTTGATATATTTGAAAGTGAGCTGAGATTAAAGTGAGAATGTAGTATTTATATGTGTGTAAAATGGGTAGAGAGGGTGCTCTGTTTATAGGGAAGTGAGGAGTGAAAACTAGCTAATTTTTTCCATTTGATGGTTTTAAAGAATACCATAGAGACAATCTACGACAAGGGATGGTGAGAAGTAGGGGGCGGTGGTCTAAAATGTGCAAAGGGAGTGAAGGGTGGAAGATATTTTACTTGTGTTGCTAGTTTGATTATTCAATGAATGGTGCATCAATAATTTGTCATAAGTTGTTGGTAAAAGAGATCACAGATGAGATTTTGTTATGTTTTTGTGTATATATTAATGGGAGGGCTGATTTTTAATATAAAATATGATGAAATGAGTATTTTAAATCTATATGAGTATTTAGGGTATTGGTAAAGGTGATACAGATATTGGGTAAGCATTGCATGCGTGTAAATATAAAACACGTAATAATAGTGTTTTACATGAGACTTGGAAAATAAAAAGTGTAAACTTATAAAATATGATTGAAATAGTCATATAACATATATTTTATGTAGACTTAACTTTGTATAATGCCGTTTTACGTTAAATGCCGTTTTCCGATTCACGTGATTTAAGTTAAAACGTAATTTGAAACGCGTAAAATGGAAGTTATTTGAAACAATGAATTTGAATGAATGCGATCATTTAAATGATTTTGAGTAGAATAAAAATTTAGTCTAGTGTGATATAAATGTTTAAATGTGGCTTTCGTTATACGCGGGATAACCTAATGGTTATACGTTAAGTTTAAAATTTTCGTGATTAAAGTAAAACATTGAAGTTTGTAGGTAAAAGTTAACATAAAATTTATGGTTGTTACAGAAGCACCCCATTGTCCACTAGAAAAGAGGGAAAGATGGACAAAGCATTGCAACAAGACATACTAAAGAGGCAAAGATGGTTCATGCAATATAAAGGGGCTTTTAGTTTGATATTAAAAGAGTAAATTACATGGGTTATCCTTATAGTTTGCGTTAAATTTTACTCTTGGTTTTTTGACTTTTATTTTTGCACCTATAATCCTTGACTCTGAAACCCTTAACACTCATACTCCCTTGACCAAACGTCATTAGGTTTGACTGTTAAACATCCCTCATGTGACTTGCACATGAGTGTATTATTTTCCTTTTTCCCTTGTCACTCTTGTCCATTTATACCAAATCCCACCCACAATTTATTTTCTTACTCTCTCTCTCTCTCTATCTCTCTCTCTCTCTCTTACACACACACACACCCACACACACATGATATATTTTCTCTCACTAAACTCACCAACCACCATAAACAAACCTACAACCACCAGTGCTGGCAGCAATCACCTACTGCAACCTAAAACTCCAACGAAACAGATCGAGGGAAACCCAAAACTTCGACAAACAAGTCCTAACAAAGGCTTGGAGAATGATTAAGTGCAATTTTCTCATTATACATACTCAATGATATGAAATTCATTGGCTTATAAAGTACAACAAAAATATATGTCGAAATCACATTTTACATCTTATTTATCGTACACTGCTAGTCCAACATCTATTTCATAAAACCTAATCTAACACAATCTATAATTTTATAAAAAGAAGATAATAATTGAAAACCGATCATCATCATCACATTTGTTTTCTTATTATTTTTGCACCTATAATCCTTAACTCTGAAACCCTTAACACTCATACTCCGTTGTTGAGGTTTTATGAAACCCTTAACACTTATTTATCGTACACTGCTAGTCCAACATCTATTTCATAATTACGACCCTCCGTTGTTGAGGGACTCGAGTGGGAAGCCTCATCAAAAGAAAGTTCCCCGGAACAAAGCTGAAGACAGGCAGACGCATTCAAGTTCCAAAGCAAATAGACAACACCTTGCATCAGACATGTTCATCCTAGAGAAGAGCTCAAAGTGACTAAAAGAGAAGAAACAACTTGAAAATGTGTCTTAAAATTCTAGCAGCGGACGTGCAAATCCGAATGCACTACGTAAAAGGAAACTTAAACACATAGCGGTATGTGGAACGCCCGCAAACTCACACACACACGGTTCGAGGCAGCAAGTATACCGCCAAAAATGATATGGAGCTCCGCATCCACAAGAAAAAAGAAGGAGAGTCTGTAATAATGTATGCGCGGCAAATTCGGAAAGAAGGAAGACGCGAAAATAGAAGAATACAAAAATACGGAAATCCACAAGTGGACTGCATGACTCAGAATCAATAGGACACCCCTATCAATGGGATAAGACGGGTACCGTACATGGTCCCATAAATACCAAAGCGGTATGCGAATGAAGAAAGACTACGAAGAGGCATCAGCCTGATGCTAGAAGCTAATAAAGAGAAGCTAGATAGTGAATACGGGACAGACGCACCGAATAAGCCGTCAAAAAAAGATGCTGAATGGGAATCCATAGCATAAAGCGGAGTTCGCATTGCAATGCAACCTCCTAAGACTAGGAAACTGTGACACAGCATCAACGCTTCATAGGAATAAAATCGATTCGCTCCGCTGGCCTCCTTTAAGACAAAACAGCTCTGGTATCATGAAGTAAAGCCCTAAAAGAGCTAAAAGTTAACAAAGTTTCATAAGAGCTTAGAAGACAAAGCAAAACCTCATTTTCAGTTCTCCCGCTAGGACAAAACACAGACCACCCAAAGCAGAGGCCCGGAGTGCGCAATGAATGTCAAGAGGAAGGGGTCGAAGGAACAGAGAAGAAAGTGTACCTTCCCGAGGCACTAGAGGGACAGGAAAAGTACACTTTGCGTTACATCAAGCAAACTGAGAAAGTATCTAGGCCACGGAGCTCGGCACGTGCTAACAAGCCAAGTCAGCAGAAGCATTAACCGCTCACACGTGACAAAACAGTAAAATCATCCCCTATAAAAGGCCACTTTATAAAGAAATAAAGAGCAATAAACCAATGTATACCTTCCACTTCCCAAAAAGCTTACTTAATCAACAACCATAAAAAGCATGCAAGCTCAAAATACACATCAAAGCAGAAGATGATCACCTGATGATCAAGAAGACGCTCTTAAATGACGACTAATAACAATAAAGAATAAAGCTCTACGGAACCCCGCCACTCAACCACCCTTCCGCCCCATATAAGGGCGTCTTCTTGCCCAAGACGATAGGCTCCGAGCCGTTCTTGGGCCGAGAGGCGTCTCAAAACACCCATCCCCCACATTACCACTACGGCCTTTCGTAAAGCTACCGGCTTGGACCACAAGGTTCAGGGAAGAGCTCCGTGCTCTCAAAGATACGTCCATTCGAAACCTGGTGACCGTCAAGGTTCGCATTGACCACCACGGTGGTAGCAAGCCAGAACAGTTTAACGGCTGATTAAGCATGACAGCCACACGAGGGGATGGGTCACAAACGGATAGAAGGGAAAGATAAAATGCCGGTAAGAGCATGCGTTGGTGAGGAGGGACGTAAAAGAAAGGTCACGGGCGATTCATTCCTGAAATATGACCCCGACCATCAAAATGCTCACCTCAACACCACAAAAACAAAGGATGAATATGATGCCTTCATCCTTGTTGCTGACTAGAGCTGGCCCGGAGCCGCCAACTCAGGGACCAGATACTCCACCAAAACCTTGCCGCCTACAAGAGTTACAGCGATAGATGGGCACTTAGTTCCCAAACACTAAAACACACCTGACAAGATCTTGGAGGATGTTGTCACAACGGGAATCAGCCCGCCCAATTTAACTGTCAAGATGCGGAAGGAAAACCAGATGAAAGCGCGGAAAAACCATATATGACTTGCTGGTACATGGTCATCTGCCAACCTGGCTTCTTAAAGGTCAGCGGGTATAAGGTGGAATCCTCATTACATCGGGCATCTAAGAAGTCACGACACACACAGAATAGCATGCGGTGCCAAGGATTTCTACTGCCGGACAATATACGACAAAAGAAAATAGCAAGTGAACAAAGAAACACGATCGCAAGCCACGAAGTCCAAAGGCCAGGAAGCGGAAGTACTTCACCAAAAGGCATGAAGCCGATACTTTAAGCCGGCACTCAGGTTCTGCAATGATGTAACAAGTGGAAAAATCCACAAAGTGTTACAATTGAAAACAATAACAAAAGTCCGTCCCGACGGACCACAGAAAGCCGGAGCTCAGGCTCCGCAAACATACGGAAGACGGAAAGATCCGCAAAATGTAAAATTGTAACGGAAATTAAGTCCGCTTAGGCGAACAATTGCAAATAAATGTTTGTACTTCCATTCCTTGTATTATTTTACAAAATTTTCAATAAAATAAAAGCGGAGACTAGCTACCTCCGCCAAGCTTAATCTTTTCAAATTTCTTTTATTTATCATACAAAATAATAAATGTTATTCCACATAACAAATGTGAGTAAGCCAAGCACACGAAGGGCACGTCCCAAAAAAGGTTATCCCGTATAACTGAAAGGGTGCGGAACCTCATAAGTAAACCGCATGTACGTAAGAGGGATTACAAACCCTTTACCGACTAAGACTAAAAATAAACTACGTATCCGTACGTACTTTAATACTAGCAAAGCACAAATGATCAAGTGCAAACAAAGATACATAAAAGTTAGACATAACTTTAGCACAAATAACACGTTCACAAAAGCTATACATGCAAGACATATGCAAGAACGTAAAGGTAAAACATGCCAACAAAAATAAGAAAAGGCAAAATACTATACATAGCCACGGAACACACCGTGCAAGTACATAAAAACAAATTCTTGCCCAATAACTAAGTGGAAAAATTGGCTAAGTACAAAATTCGTTGAGAAAAAGACCACAGATGGTCACGGCAAAGAACATAACTAGAGATCATTGTGCATGATTATGCTCTGGAAGATCATTCAAACTTCCCCTACTAGATGAAGCAACAGGGACCAAAGTAAAAACATCCTCAATCTTCTCAACAATTAAAATCGGGATATTATCCATCGAGATAAACCTGGTGGATAAAGTGGGAACAGAAGGTGCAGAAGAAATATTATAACCAGTGGCAACAAACTCATTGAATGAAGCGGTTCCCGAACCCAAAAAAGTCTCAAAAGACAGAGGGTCAACAAAAGAAGTGGATATATCGGCAAAGAAAGATTGCCCAGCAATAGCACCCTCTCTAACCCGCCTAACTTTTTGACGCACACAGTCTAAAGACGATGAAAAGGCGACTTCCCCGACCACTAAGCCATATCTAACACGAGGTACGGAAAGTTGCCCAAAATTAGGCTGTAAATCGGCCAGACCAAGCTTCTCCGCAACCTCAACATCAAGACGGAAGAGCTCTATGATACCTTTAAAATCAGAATCCTTACGGTGAGACAAATCCGCAAAGAGAGGAAAGTCAAGATCGTAGAAGGCCTGATAGGCAACAACATAATCCTAATCCGCTTCCGCAGAAGGCTTATTTACCGCAATATCTACAAGCTCTCTGCGTTCCTTGCCATGTTTAATTCCAGCATTCAAGCCTGCCTGCATTCCCTTCTAGACAACACAACTCAACAACTAGCTCAACATTGTACGATACTCCAAAGAATTTAAACACTTAGTGATGAATAACTTCATACCACGCTCAAGTAACCATCTACGGCTGGCAACAACGGTAAGAAAGCGCGGATAAAATTCCTCATCAAGATGGGCAGCTATATCTAAAGTACGAGCATCCAGTTGAGCCAACTTGTCAGCAATAATCTTCACCCGAGTATCTTGTTCCTCCTTAAAACGACTCTTCACAGCCTCAAGGGTAGTTTGTAGCAAACGGGCCTGTTAAACAAAAAAGACAAAGGGATAAGGAAACATGGCAAGCGAAAAAAGTAAATAGAAGGAACAAAAAGCAAACATCACATATACCTGGTCTACGGACCACTTATGTTGACACTTCAATTCCTCGATCTCAGCACTAAAGCATGCAAGACTGTTGTTCCATCTTCCCAAGAGGAACAAGAATCTGCCAGATTTGGCAAAGACGTGACACGCTCCACAACTTGACCACAGGTAGGCGAGCGCGATACTGCTAGTTCCGCCTTGAGCAAGTCACGCTCACTCCTCAACCTCAAATTCTCTTCCATCAGAGCTGACATATCATCCACAGAAGGATTGACAGAAGACTTTAAGGAGGAGACTTCAGTGTTAAGACGAAACACCTCCACCCTCAATGTCTCAACTTCCTCATTCTTCTCCTTCAACTGGTCAGCCAAGCGGCCATGAAGAGACATAAACCTCCTCTTCAAGACAATATTCCGCTCAGCGCGTTGTCGCGCCTCTTCACAAAAAGAAACCTGGCGAGCCGTCAAGTAATTGAACTCATCAACAAATTCCCCATCTTCCATTTCATGAATCTCATAAAAGAATCCAGGCGGGGCAAACCCGTCAACCATTTGACGACAGTCTGTAGCAGTCTCCAATCGAGAGCCGCAATGAACATTCTATTCCGGAATATAGACTTCGTCAAAAATATTACGGTCTACATAAGCCACAGAGCGGATACGAACAAAAGGAAATTCGTTTCCAGAAAAATACGTCGAGTCATCGGAACTCAATCCAGAGTCACAAGCAACATTCGGAGCACGATTTGGCTCAAAAATAGCAAATTTACCTTTTCCTTTGGTTATCGTATCAGCAGCAAAAATAGTGTTCGCAACAAATTCCGGACCGAGAGGAATAACAGACCTAGGGGAAGAACTTGCTTCAGCATCATGAGTACAAGAAAAGGACGAAGAGTTAGAAGAAACCATGAACCTATCAGCAGGATGAATAGTCCGAAGGAAAGGATTGCCGGAAGTATAAGAAGAAGAACCAACTTTCCGGTCTGAAACAAAAGGTAAAAAACGCATACGGGAAGAAGAGTCAATCATATGAGACAAATCTTGTAGATTAATATTCGACATGCTCCGAATAGAAGCTTTAGACTTACAAGAAGTAGTCGGCCTACTCAAGGAATCATAGTCCGATCTCAATCTCTTTGGCGGATGCTTCAGTGCAACAACACCACCTTCCGCATCAACAATCCTCCGCTTAAGCTTGCGAGGTGTAACAATATGCAGCGGGTCAGCGTTACCAACGCCAAGACAACTTGGCTCCGCGCCAACACCCTGAGATCTATCTCCCTCGGCATGCAATTCACCTCCCGCTTGATCCTGCGGAGGTGGAGAAAGAGGGACAAAACGACCGGCGGTAACATCCAAGAGCTTGGGCTCACCTTCCGCCACCCGCCCTGCCTCAACACTTACTTCACCCTGGTCGACATGAGTAATATAAGTGTACGTGCTGATATCTGCATGAACAAGGACAATATACATGAAAAACAACAACAACAACAACAACTCGATAAAAAGAAGGAAGCATAACACACCACCCTTCTCCATGGAGACTGTAGGACCGTAGAACAACCTAAATCACTATTGAATCAAGCCTTAAACCTAGAGAGAGAAAGTAAGTAGAGAGAGAGAGTGGATGGGAACTCTAGTGTGTGGAATATTAATCTTGATATTACTAATAGAATCACTAAGAGAACCAACCTCTCAAATGAGGTTAACAAGAGTATTTATACTTGAAGTCTAGGGCATCATCTATCTTATATATTATTACACTAATGGCCCTTAGACTTTTACAAAACATGAATACTAAGCCTAAACTTCATCATAATGATATTCTAAAGCAACCTATAACAATACGTTAATGACCGACACTTTTTATAAATAAAATATGATGCTAACAATCTCCCCCTAAGTGTTGGTCATTGAGGTTGCGCGACGTCATCATCTTTGTCTTTTAACTTTAACATTCATAGTTCTTGACGTTTTTAAGAATCACTAGATGAATCATAGTTCCAGTTCATCATGCTTCATTGTTGTTGAAGTGATCCGATGATGTCATCTGCCTTTCGTCACTTCTGTGTTTATGGTGGCTGTCTGCCATTCCAACATGCTCATACGTCTTAAGTCTTTGTCATACATACATTTTTTGTTTCCGTTCTTTCACTTTGATCTTTGTCACTTTACTTTATAGATTCTTCTTTTTGGCGTAGAATCGTTCTTTGACTGTTGCTATCCTTTGATCTTTGTGAGAACTTTCCTTTGACTTTGTTGATGCATGTATGAGCATGTGGAATCTTTCGCCATGGAGATGATGTATAGCTGCAGGTAAACAGTTAGCAATAAATCAACCGGTACTTACAGATAAGGAATTAAAGATCGTCAACAACATAGTGTGAAGACTCCTTCTAACCCTTACCAAGGCCGTTCCCATGTCAGATACTCTCGAAAGAGCTTACGAGACCTACTAAGTAGCTCAATGACTGGGTGAGTCACTGGGGATCACTCCACGACTGTAGATCATTTGAAACCACCGCGAACACTAAGCATAACCCATAAAGATTTACCGAAGTGACCTGCTGTCAGGGCTGCTTGATGTTGACCCTGGCAGGAATTTCCGTTCAATCATTGAGAAACTACATAAGTAAATTCTCTCATAAACGTTCTCGGCAGATTGCTAAGATCTGCGAAGGACTCTAAGGTTTACATCTGGTGTCCTTAATGATGAACAACCAGTGTAGAAATATCATGTGTTCCTATGAGATCTTTTGATGAATCTCGGGGCTCTAGACTCGATAAGTGCACATTTGGTTTCCTATGCGGAGATTAGGGAGAGGTCTCCTGCTTCAATATCAACCATCTCTAAGAGACAGGTCGATAGATTACGCCGGTTCCCCGTGAGAATGAAACAAGCTCTTTTAAGAGAACTTAAGTGGCTAGAAGGTTTAGTGCAGTGCGTCACTGGGTCCATGACGTCTTTATCTTCAATACCGGTGTCACCTTAGTAACAACCAGTAGCATATGAATTGAACCCGGTGTCTGCCCTAAGGTTGAACATTTGGAGGGCTATTTCTTTTCACCCTTTTTCATAACTTTTCTTTTTAATTCTTCAACCCTTTCTTTCTCCTTTCTCATTTTCTCCTTTTTTCAATCATACCTAAGGACTTTCTAATTCTAATCTATTGGAATTGTCCTTGGGTAGATCCCTCCGGCTCTGGCGGATCATAGGACGGTTTTCCCTAACCTTAGTCACCTTATAACTCCATGAATCCTATAATTACCATGAAACCTTTGATTGAAAATCTCTCAAAGTGTTTATGAATATAAACACATTTTTGTTGACACTTTGAGAGTTTTTGTTTCTTTTGAAGGACTCCCCCTTCACATGTGCTCATGAATTTTTAAGAAATTTGCACATGCTTGAGGAGTTTGCACTTTTTGAATTGATCCACTTTCATTGAACATGACCGATTCGAGACACGCTTACATCACTAGTTAGACTAGCTTGAAGTTATTACCCGTCCTGGTCAAGTCCAAAGAAAGTCTCTCGATATGGTACATTCTACTCAGACAAGTCCTATTCGAGACACGCTTACATCACTAGTTAGACTAGCTTGAAATTATTACCCGTCCAAGACAAGTCTTTTCGATTACTGACATTTTAAGCTTCGTCAATTCATTGGTACATTCTGAGTCTAGCTCTTTTGAGATTCAGTCACATGCTTTAAACATCTTTGATCACATTTTAATCATGTCTTCTCCCCCTCAAAAATAGCATATCGTGATATTTTTGATATCAACTGATTAAGAAAAGGCTTTTTGGAGAGATAGACAGATTTCATTTTGCATGAATTCGGAACATTTTGTTTTTGTACTCCCCCTTAATGATAGCACATTTAAAAATCAATTAAGGGTTTTGAGGGAGTTATCTTGAGCACTCATTTTGAGAGATTTTGAGAAATCTTTTGAACAATATTGAAAAAGTGCTCAAGAATTCTGTTTGAAAACGAGTTTTTGTTTGAAGTCTTTTTCGTTTGTTTAGACTCGAACTTTTTGAAAAAGATTTCGTCCTTGAAAATACGAGTCCTTGATTTGAAATAATCAGAAGTCATCAATCGGGTCCGGGTTTCGTACTGAAGTATACGAAAGCCATAGTGAAGAAACTTTTGAGAAACGACATGTTTTAGAAAAACATTAAAAAGAACTCCCGCTCAAGCATCTGTACATGTCCGTATCATTGTTGAATGACATTTCTAGAAACGTACAGAATATTGATTTATACGAGAGACATGTCGTGAGAAGAATATTTTTGGATTTTTTGATTTTATATTGTTTTTGTATTTTTTGAAATTTTATATTTTTGTATTTTGTTTTTGTTGGTTTTTCAAATTTTGTATTTTGTTTTTTTCAAAAATATTTACAGCGAAGCGATTTTGAAAAATATTTTTCAAGAAGATTCGAGAAGGCGTTCTAGCTCCTCAGGAGTTAGGCTTCGCATGCCAATTCGTCGAACTAAATAGTCAAACCTTTCTTTTGGAAGGGCTTTGGTAAATAGATCGGCGAGTTGGTAATCAGTCTTAACGAAAAATAATTCAACAGTACCCTCTTCCACATGTTCTTTGATGAAATGGTAGCGGACTTTGATATGCTTCGTCTTAGAGTGATGTACGGGATTGCACGAGATGGCTATGGCACTTTTTGAGTCACAATACATAGGTATTCTGTCAAAAGTAAAGCCATAATCTGTGAGCTGTGTCCGCATCCAAAGAACTTGGGCACAACACGCAGATAGAGACACATACTCGGCTTCGGCGGTTGATAGCGCAGTACAATCCGGTTTCTTTGACGACCAGCTTACTAGCTTTTCACCCAAAAATTGTGCTCCACCTGATGTACTCTTTGCTGTAACTTGATCACCGGCATGGTCTGCATCTGAAAATGCTGTTAGATTAAACTCCGAATCCTTCGGATACCAAAGTCCCATGTTAATGGTGCTTCGTAGGTACCGAAAGATCCGTTTAACCTCTTTGAGGTGAAGTTCGGTAGGCTTTGCCTGAAACCGTGCTAACAAACAAACAGCAAATTGAATATCGGGGCGGCTAGCAGTTAGGTACATGAGAGAACCGATCATGCTCCGATATTTCTTCGGATCGACCGGTTTCCCAAACAAATCAGCATCAATTTTTGGTGAAGTGACCATTGGAGTACCAACAGAATCACAATTTTCCATTCCATGTTTTTTCAAAATCTCTATTGTATATTTAGCTTGATTGAGGAAAATACCACGAGGGGATTGATGTATTTGTAAACCAAGAAAGAATTTTAGTTCTCCCATCATGGACATTTCAAATTTGCTTTTCATGAGATTTTCAAAATGTTTTGAATGGTTAGGATTGGTTGATCCAAAAATTATGTCGTCCATGTAAATTTGAACGATCAAAATGTCATCTTTGAATTTTTTGATAAACAAGGTGTCATCAACCGTTCCTTTTGTGAAATTGTTTTTGAGCAAGAAAGATGATAGTTCGTCATACCACGCTCTTTGAGCTTGTTTTAAGCCATAAATTGCTTTCTTAAGCTTGTAGACGTAGTCTGGATGATCTTTGTCGATGAATCCCTCTGGCTGACTCACATACACTTCTTCTTTCAGAGTTCCATTCAAGAAAGCTGTCTTAATGTCCATCTGATAGACTGTGATGTTTTTGTGAGCTGCATAGGCTAAGAAAATCCGGACTGCTTCAAGTCTAGCTACAGGCGCGAATGATTCCTCGAAATCTATCCCTTCTTCTTGTGGATATCCTTTAGCCACGAGACGAGCTTTGTTGTGAATGACAGTCATTTCCTCATCCAGTTTGTTCTTCCACAACCACTTGAGATCAAGAACTCGTTTATCAAGTGGTCGTTCAACAAGTTCCCAACTGTCATGTAACAGGTATTGAAGAAATTCCTCCTGCATCGCTTCAATCCATGGGTTTTCTGCCATTGCTTCCCAAATGTTCTTTGGTTCTTTGAGGCTTATTGAGCAAATGTAAATGCACAATTCGAGATCGGTGGCAAGTTGTCTCCTCGTCTGAACTGGCTTTGAAGGTTCACCAATAACTTGTTCTATTGGATGGTCTTTTGTCCATTGAAACGTAGAAGGGTACCTTGGGTTTAACGAATGTGTGTTAGATGGTTCTTGTAACCTTGAAGAAGATTCAGCAGAGTCTGTTGCAAATGGGTTTTCAAATACTTCTTCTTCATCATCTAACGCAACATCGTTTGAATTATTTGTAGGTTCTTCTTGAAAATTTGTGTTTTGGTTTTTCTCATCAACTCTTGGTAGAACAGTTTCAAGTACTGGAGTTGCTTGAGTAGATGTAGATGATGTAGATGTAGTTGGTGCTTCAGCTTCGATTGTTGTAGATGCATCCAGTGGTGGTGGTGGTGGTTGATGGTTTTGAGCGGGTGCAGCAGAATGTAGTTGAGATGCATTTGTCGAAGTTCCACCATAATATTCATCAAACATTAATTCGAAGAAATTTTCCAGTTCTTGTTCTGAAGGTTTGTCCGTGTTTGTTGACTGAGCTCCTTGAGGTACGAGTCCTGAACTGATGTGTCCAGAAGTCTGCATGTTTGGTGCGGGTCCTAATCTGGTTTGATTAGAAGCCATTGGATTAAGCGCGGGTTCTAGAGCGTATCTCTCAGAAGACATTTGTGAAATCTCATCAAACTTCACATTCATCGTCTCCATTATCCTTTTCGTTCTTCTATTATACACCCTGAATGCCCTCGAGTTTTCTGAATATCAAATGAAGATTCCAATATCACCCTTAGCTTTTAACTTCCCTAGATCTTCTCTATCATTCGTCGGATAGCACAAAGCGCCAAACACGTGAAGGTAAGAGATGTCAGGTTTCCGGTTATTTACAAGCTCATATGGGGTTTTATTGAATCTTGGATGGATTAGGGATCGGTTTTGAGTAAAACAAGCAGTGGCAACAGCATCAGCCCATAAGAAAAGTGGTGCACTAGAATAAATCAGCATTGTGCGAGCAGCTTCGACAAGCGTTCGGTTTCTTCTTTCAACTACCCCATTCTGCTGTGGAGTTCTAACAACTGATGTTTGGTGAGTGATTCCAACATCTTCAAAATAGGTTCTTAACTCCTGATTTGTGAATTCTGTGCCATTATCTGTTCTTACAATCCTTACTGGAGCTTGAAGTAGAACTTGAATACGCTTCAGAAAGGTGATGATGATGCCTGGTGCTTCGTCTTTTGATCTCAAAAACTTTACCCAAGTATATCTTGAATAATCATCAACAATAACGAGAATATACTTCTTCCCATTAATGCTTTCAACTCTCATTGGGCCACATAAGTCCATGTGCAACATGTGTAACCTTGCTTCCGAACTAGGTACGGTTTTGGGTTTATATGATGCTCTTTTACTTTTTCCTTGTTCGCATGATGGACATAGGTGATCCTTGGTGTATTTGAACTTAGGAAGTCCGGTGACGATGTTGTCTTTGGCTAACTTGTTGATGGTGTCGAAATTGAGATGGGATAATCTTCTATGCCACAGCCAGGACTTAGTTTCGGTTGCCCTTGTCATAAGACAAATTGGTGATGTAGAAGCCATTTGGTTGATGTCGATAGCATACAAGTTTGTACCACGATTACCAGTTAAGAGATCATCACCAACCAAATTTCTAATAAAAACCGTGTTTCTCCTGAATGCAACTTCTAAATCTGCATCACAAAACTGCCCAACTGAAAACAAGTTATGTCCCAACCCTTCGACGTAGTAAACTCGAGTGATCAAAAAATTCCCAAACTGAAGATCTCCAAAACCCAGGATAGCTGCTACATGATCATTTCCAAAGCGTACAGTTCCCATGAATTTCCAGATGAAATTGATCAGCAGCTTTAAGTTCCCGGTCATGTGCTTGGAGCAACCTGAGTCGACGATCCAAAGACATATTTCGATAACCTGCCAATAACAGAAGAGTTTGTATTTGGAAACCGTTTTGAATTTGGTTCCATGGGGTTAGGGGTACAATCAAAATCACACTCATGGACAGTTGCTACTTGTTTAGCTTGAACTATTTCTAATTTGCCATCCTTGAGTATAAATTCTCTACCCGTTGGAATCCAAACACAATGCTTAAGATAGTTCCTAGGCGTGCGACTATTAGTGGTGTTCCTAATTCTTTTAATTAGGTTTCCAACAAATCTAGATTTTGCACTAGGACCTTTCAAAACGCTCTTCTGTTCAGGCGTAACATTCACATTCTTAGAAACACATTCATCATGAACATCATTAATTAAACATTTCTTGCATATTAAACAAACAGTGTCATTACATGCATTAGAACCAGTACTCTCGACATTACATTCAGATGAAATATGTCTCTTATTAGAAAGCGATAAATTCCTAGGGTGTTCTTCTACTTCTTCAACTTTATTCTTGCAACTACTCTTAGAGGCAGGCGAGACTCTATTGTTCCTTGTATTGCTCCTAGGCTTTAGTCTGCTGCTCCTAGAGGTGCTGTCTAATCCTGTAGAAGTTGAGGCACACGCATTTGGATTTATATTGTTGTCCTTTTTAGCATCACTAGACTCTTTAGAATTATCCTTTTTGCACGCATTAGTCTTAGATGTGGAGGCAGACGCATTAGTGGGACTAATCCTAAAAAGGCCAGGTGCTAGAACTTTTGGTGTTTCAACAACCGCTTTTCCTTTATCAACAATCTTTTCATTTTCAATTTTCTTGGGCAAGGGTGTTGGAGTGACTGGTTTTGTCAAATCCTTTTTCTCATCGACTTTTGGAGCAAACCGTGAAAGAGACATTTTTGGTTTTTGAACCATATTTGGAACATTTGGTTTCTCCGAAGTCGATGGTTTTGCAAACTTAGTTTCCTCACCCTTCCTTTTTTGACTTTCAAGCTGAGCCCTCAAAAGATCATTTTGCTCTTTCATGTTCTTGAAAGCACGCTCATACGACAGTTTGTCATACTTGCATTCTTCCTTTTTTCGATCAAGTTGTTTAAAACATGACACATTTTATTTTTCAAGCTTTATAAGAGCATTTTCATATTTGGAAACAATTTCGGAGGTCTCAGCTCTCAGTCTTTCATCGTCTTGAACAGAGTATGTTTGTAAAATGATGGAAATAATGTCAGTGGTCATAACAGCTTCGAAGAGAGAATCATTTAGGTTTTCCAAAACATTCATGTTTTCACGAGTTTCATTAGCTTCGTTTACCAGGGATTTGTGGTCCTTGACAAAGTCGGCCGTTTCTTTTAAGAAAGCTTTTTCAAAATGGATTACCCTCGCACTGATCTTATTCAGTGGGATAGTAATTTCGTTTTCAAAAACTTTTTTCTGCTCAATATGAAAACTGGAATGCCAGTTGTTAATATCGATTGTAGTTTTAGAAGCAAAAATATTTTGAAGTTCTTGAATTCTCTTTTTAACGTCATCCATAATGTTTCTAGCCTCACTTGTATTAAAAGTGTTGTTAGAGGACATTTGTTCTATTTTTGAAAGAGATTTGGAAACAACTTTCTTTTTAGACAAGAATTTCGCAAATGGTCGTTTTATGGAAAATGCAGATGGTTCTGTTTGTGGAACAAAAGTGATTCCCGAAAGTTTGTTCAATTTGTTGTAATCAATGGGTTTCAAATCCTTTTGTTTCATTTTGTTTATGCTCTCTTCGACATGTTCAATTGTAAGCACAGAATCCCGAACGACGGGAGGATCATGTTTGGTATAAATCACATTACCATTGTACAAAACATTCTGTTCTTGCTGAGCTTTCTTGAGATTACTGGGGGTGTTGTTACCAAGAGCCACTTTATGTTTCGTATGGTAAATCGGATTAGTTTGATTTGAAATCATTTTCATTGTTTGACTTGACTGACCCGACTTAACCACTAATTCTTCTAAATATGCAATCATGTGTTCTGACTCTACGATTTCGGCCAAAAGTTTGTCTTCTTTCTTTGCAAAATCCTTTTTCAACTCATCCCTTTCTTTTTCAATATTGGTATAAGCTGTTTTTTGTTTAGAAAGTTGGTTTTGTAAATCAGAAATTTCCGCGTTTAAAGCTTTTATCTTCTTGAAAGAATTAACATCAAGTGTATCAAACTTGAGTTGCAATTGTTTTTCCCTTGAAACGGAATTTTGATAACCAGTATCAAGCTCAGCGGTCAATTTAACATTCGCGGCCTTAACATCGCGATTGACCTTTTTCACTTTTTTGATTTCAATACCACAGCTATTTAATAATGATTCAAATAAAGCACGTGTTTCCTCATCATTCACAGCATGCTGTGAAACAAAGTCTCCATTATGACTCACATCTGGAGTTGCTGAAGGAGTATTGCTACTACTTGGCGTGTCCAGATATTTATCATAATTAGATGCTAGCTTCTCAGAATGCTGTTCCTCATGAGGAGACATATCAAATATATCATTATTGTGACATGTGTTGAAGTTTGATACCTCAGAGACTGCATTGATGTCATAGACCGGAGGTGTGTCAGAATCTGTGTCATACTTTGCCTCCTGAAGATTTGCCATAAAAATGCAGTTCGCATCGATATCCTCTCTGTCTTCCATGTCATCCATAAGAGCCATAAAATCATTTTCCTCTGCATTCAACTGAAATCCTGCCTCTGCCTTTTGTGCCAACATCACTGCTTTCTGCAAGTACGCTAGATCTTTCTTGTTTGGCTTAGTAGGACAGTTCCTTGCCATATGACCTACACCCTGACAGTTGAAACACTTTACCGGATTACCCTGATTCACATTTCCCAAATTCCCAACAACTGGAGCTGCAACATTTTTATTCTGATTACCCATTGCCTGATTACCAACATTCTGACCCCTCTGATTTCTAACAAACTGACCCAACTGATTCCCTGCATACTGATTCCCTGCAAACTGACCTGCATTCTGCATATTCTGATATCCCTGTTGATTCCCATAAACTCCAACCATTTGGCCTTGATTGCCCATATTGAAATTCGGCTGAGCAAACTGCTTGTTGCGAGTGTTCGATGAGATCCTTTGGTTGTTGTTTGTTGGTGTAGAATAACGTCCTTGGAATGCCTTTGATAGAAAAGCAAACGCTTGGGACAATGCTGCAGTAGCTTCATCATTGTCAGTGAATTCCGGTTCTTGGAATTGTGGGTGTTGCTGTTGTGGAATAACTTCTTGTTGTTGTGGGTAGAACTGTTGTTGGTAGACCGGTGTTGGTTGTAGAATGCATGATGGTTGCATGTAGTTGTGAGTGGAAGATGATGATGGTGGTTGAGTGTTCACTGGTAATGGTGTTGGTGTATTAGCAATTAATGCGAGAGGATCATGATTCTTAGCCAATCTTTCTTTCCTTACTTCATTAGCCTCAGCTTGGTTTTGCTTCAAAAACTCATAGAGTTGATCATAATTCACCTTGTGTAAATCCTTTGTTTGATTGACAATTGTAACATAACGACCCCATTCTTCTGGAAGGTTATTGATGAATTTGATGTTTGTTGCAATTGGTCGAGGTGTCAACTTGTTTCTGATTAACTCATTCATCAAAGTGCAAAACCTGGTGTAGTATGATTCAATTTGTTCACCTTTGGTGGATGTGAAATTCTCCCATTCAGTAAGAAGTTTGTTCTCAACGTCTTGTTGTCCAATCTCTGTTCCATGACATATCCTTCTAACACGTTCCCACATATCATGATCAGTTTCACAGCTGTTGACCGTAGCAAAGATCTCCCGTGGTAATCCAAGTTGGATTAAATGCATTGCCATATCATCGGCTTTGATCTGCGCCTTGTCTTCATCTGTGTAATCTGCTTCTGTTTGTACACGCACGAATGGTTGAGTAGGAGGTGTTTCATTTGGATTACCTTCAATTTGAACTTGTCTTGGCTGAAATGGACCTATTTCTATGGATTTGATCATTAATTTGCCATTATCTTTAGTTTTGATGTAACGAAGCATGCGGCTTGTCCATGGAAGATATCCACCTTTTTCAAGCATTGGAGGTCGGTTTTCGGCACCGGCAGCATGAATGTCTTGTTGAGTTGCCATGATTTGAATTCAAAGTGAAACGTTGTTCTGAGGATCTTTTGAAAGATAACAAAGGTTGTTGTTGAAGATTAGATGTTTTGGTGAAGATGAAAGTTCGTTCTCGGTTGATCTGATTGATTTCGTAATTTCCCGCCAAAAATCGAGTATGAAAATTTTCTTTCTCAAAATTTAAAAATCACTATAAAATCCAATTCTAAGGTTACTAGAAAAATTTGAGTTTTGAAAATTTTTTCGCCAAATTTTACCGAAATGTTTTGAATTTTGGCCTAAAAATTTGAATTTCGGGCCAAAATTTTCAACCTTATACCGATTTTTTTTTTTTTTTTTTTTTTTTTAACACGATAGGATTTTAACTCGGTAACTTGATGTCTAACTCGAAAATAGTTCTAACTCGGTAACTTGATGTCTAACTCGAAAAGTCCATGAAATTTTGGCAGAGTTTCGCCTTGGTATTAGCCACAAAGAACCTAACTCGATAAACGATTAGGTGAAACAGCCTAACTCGGCATTAGTCCTAACTCGATAAGCCTTTCCTTACACAACACCAAACTCGATAAACAGACACCAAACTCGATAAACAGACACCAAACTCGATAAGCCACACCAAACTCGATAAACAGACACCAAACTCGATAAGCGTACCTAACTCGATATGATAAAATTCCTAACTCGATAGAAATTGTACCTAACTCGATAAGAAATCAAATCCAAACTCGATGGAATTGATCCAAACTCGATAGAACTGATATTCTAACTCGATAAAAAGTTACCCTAACTCGAAAAAAAATTCCTAACTCGAAAAGTTTGGGATGAACAGTAACCGAAATCTTAAAAATCACTTTTATACCAAGTTTTTTCAACCAAATCAAACCTAAAACAACCTATATTATCCCTAGGCGATTGATACCACTTGTAGGACCGTAGAACAACCTAAATCACTATTGAATCAAGCCTTAAACCTAGAGAGAGAAAGTAAGTAGAGAGAGAGAGTGGATGGGCACTCTAGTGTGTGGAATATTAATCTTGATATTACTAATAGAATCACTAAGAGAACCAACCTCTCAAATGAGGTTAACAAGAGTATTTATACTTGAAGTCTAGGGCATCATCTATCTTATACATTATTACACTAATGGCCCTTAGACTTTTACAAAACATGAATACTAAGCCTAAACTTCATCATAATGATATTCTAAAGCAACCTATAACAATACGTTAATGACCGACACTTTTTATAAATAAAATATAATGCTAACAGAGATGGAATACGGGATACTCATCCTCCTTAAAAGGATAATAATGGCTCAGGCCGACCCAACAAAGGAAAACCTTCGGGTGCCTACGAAAAGGAGCAGGACTCCTAGTAAGAGTGTCGTAATCCTCCTCATTATGCTCACTAGAATCCGGAACAGAATCCGCAACACTTTCGACCACATGCTAAGGAAAGATGGTTGTACAAGCAAAAGAATCGACCCAGAAAAACCAGTCAATCCAACCCTTGACGGAATCTAGGGGCTTATCATAACAAGTACAAGTGTCCTTTACACACTTGCTGAACGAAAGCCATCCACCCCTTATAGAATTAACATCAAAACACCGGAACAAGGACATAGTAGGAACAATGCCATGCGCACGACACAAAGCCTCAAAATGAGAAACCCTATAGGCACCAAAAAGGTGAAGTTGAGAAACATTAATCCGGTAATGCCTCAAAACATCAACAAAGAAAGCAGACAACGGCAGACGAAAGTCGGCGTAATCAAAAAACCAGCTATAGAAACCAATCTTCCTAGGAGGATACCGGCCGATGGTCTGATCCGGACCAGGTAAGAGGGAATGGACAAACGATGAAATGTGACAATCATGGTACAATCATTCAAGTCTCTCTTGGGTCAGATTGCACTTAACTTCTGTAATTTTTAACATCGCACCGAGATGACCCAAAAATGACGTACAAAATAGAAAGAGACAAAGGAGCGGAAAAAAAGTAATTGGAAGGACTATACAGAAAACAAAGAAAATAGAACATAAAAAGGAAAAAATAGCTTCACAATAACCTAGGTATTTATACCTACGACACATTCAAGAAGACCGCAATGTGACACGTGTCACAGGCGTCCCTGAACCAATTGTTACGATGAAAAGTAAAAAGATAAGGATGACGGCTAACAAGCAAAGCATCTGCTCCCTTAAGCAGTTTTACCAACGGTCCACGTTCCCCCATGATATCAACCGCTGACCAGGGGAATGGCTGCGGACAAACCACGAGTTAGAGCAGACCGGACATCAAAATAGTCTAGAAACATTCACCGTACGCTACAACAGCACGCGAGCAATGGATGCACTAGACTAGGGGGACTTGATGACGTATAGTACGGATAACAGGCTTACTAAGCCTGGACTATCCCAAACAAACTGGGCTCCGACCCTACAAACAAACAGGGCTCCGGCCTTACAAAGTAAAACGAGCTCCGACCCAACGAGCAAACTGGGCTCCGGCCTAGCAAGCAAATAAAGCCATACATGGCTAAAGCCCATGCCACGAGCATGGCACGATTAGGAAAAACAAAGGATGTACACGAGCGGCACTTCCAAAGTACGCTCGCGGATCGGCCTCTGATCCGGAAAACCATCCACGTCCGCAACAATCGATTAAGCTGCAGATCCTTGCCCGACAAGGGTCCTACCCCGGCCACTACAGCAATATGCAGAATATCAGGTTACCCTAATATTTTCGTTACCTGTAAAAGAAAACATAAATTCACACTTTCGAGGTATGACTTTCCCACTCATCCTAACACATAAGTATTTCTCTCACAACATGAGTACTTATTCTCACGAGTCATGCCGAAGCTTAATCGTGGGGTACGTCCCCACGATAAGGCTAACGGTGTGCTTCTATTTGTGCAGGAACTCATTCCTCTACTTGGATTAGTGCATAACCTATACAACGGACGATCCATCAAGATTGGCCCAGCGTAGACTAAGCCCAGTCTTAATCCAACCATACTTTTTGCACTAACACTATTTGTAGGACCTTAGATATCACAACTTTATCACAAATATAGAAGCAAAGATGAGGTAGAGATGGTCACTTGAATATGTATATATGTCGTGTATATGTAGAGAGAAAGATATGGAAATGGAACTATTATTGAAAGAAAAACACACACAATACACACACAAGCACACTTACAAATGACTAGGTAAGTGCCTTATATAGTTAGAGAGAAAGGCCTCATGGGCTTTCTAATGAACTTGGGTTTGGACTTGGTTTACATGAATTATAAAAGGCTTACTAACATAACTCTTTACATATTAGATTACCAAGTCCAAAGCCCAACTAACATAAACTATTACATACTTAACGAGACTATGACAAAGTTACACATATGAGAATGACCATCACTTCTTTTAATATTTCTTTGATGCTAACAATCTCCCCCTAAGGGGTGGTCATTCGAATGATGCTCCACGTGATTAGGTCTTCTGTGATCTTCTCTTTAACTTTGTGTATCATTGCAGAATAGTCTTTAGTATTTGTTCCTTCATGCTTTGTGATCTTTGATAACTGACTTTTCATTGTTCTTTGTTCTTTTGTGATGTGGAAAAGTCATCTTACTTTCGTCACTTCTGCGTCTGTGCTGGTTGTCCGCCATTCCAACATGCTCATACGTCTTTAAACTTTGAGATTCATGCATTAGCAGTTCCCTTTCTTTCACTTTGATCTTTAGTCTCTTAACTTTGTATATTCTTCTTTATGGCTTAGACTCTTTCTTTGAACTTTGTGTTGCTTAGATCTTTGAGGGAGCTTTCATTGACCTTTTGATGTAAATATGAGCATGTGGAAACTATTGCAATGGAGATGATGTATAGTTGCAGGTAAACAGTTAGCAATAAATCAACCGGTACTTACAGATAAGGAATTAGAGATCGTCAACAACATAGTGTGAAGACTCCTTCTAACCCTTACCAAGGCCGTTCCCATTTCGGATACTCTCGAGAGAGCTTACGAGACCTACTAAGTATATCAACGAATGGGTGAGTCGCTGCGGATCACTCCAAGACTGTAGACCGTTTTGGAACCACCGCGAACACTAAGCGTAACCCACAAGAGATTACCGAAGTGACCTGCTGTCAGAGCTGTTTGATGTTGACCCTGGCAGGAATTTCCATTCAATCATTGAGAATCACTTGTGTGAATTCTCTCATAAATGTTCTGGCAGATTGCTAAGATCAGCGTAGGACTCTTAAGTTTACATCTAGCGTCCTTAATGTTGAACAACCAGTGTAGAAATATCATGTGTTCCTATGAGATCTTTTGATGTAATCTCAAGGCTCTAGACTCGATAAGTGCACATTTGGTTTCCTATGCGGAGATTAGGGAGAGGTCTCCTGCTTCAATATCAACCATCTGTAAGAGACAGGTCGATAGATTACACCGGTTCCTCGTGAGAATGAAATAAGCTCTTTTAAGAGAACTTGAGTGGTCAAGAAGGTTTAGTGCAGTGCGTCACTGGGTCTATGACGTCTTTGTCTTCAATACCGGTGTCACCTTAGTAACAAACAGTAGCATACAAATTGTACTCAGTGTCTGCCCTAAGGTTGAACATTTGGAGGGCTATTTCTTTTCACCCTTTTTCATAACATTTCTTTTTAATTCTTCAACCCCTTCTTTCTCCTTTCTCATTTTCTCCTTTTTCAATCATACCTAAGGACTTCTAATTCTAAACTATTGGATTTGTCCTTGGGTAGATCCCTCCGGCTCTTGCGGATCATAGGACGGTTTTTCCTAACCTTAGTCACCTTATATCTTCATGACTATCCTATTGTTGCCATAAAATCATTCATTTGAAAATCTCTCAAAGTGTTTATGATAATAAAACACATTGTTGTTACCACTTTGAGAGTTTTATGACTTTTGAAGGACTCCCCCTTCACATGTGCTCATGAATTTTTAAGAAATTTGCACATGCGTGAGGAGTTTGCACTTTTTGAATTGATCCACTTTCAGTGAACATGACCGATTCGAGACACGCTTACATCACTAGTTAGACTAGCTTGAAATTATTACCCGTCCTGGTCAAGTCCAAAGAAAGTCTCTCGATACGGTACATTCTACTCAGACAATTCCTATTCGAGACACGCTTACATCACTAGTTAGACTAGCTTGAAATTATTACCCGTCCAGGACAAGTCTTTTTGATTACTGACATTTTAAGCTTCGTCAATTCATTGGTACATTCTGAGTCGAGCTCTTTTGAGATTCAGCCACAATCTTTAAGCATTTTTTATCACATTTTAATCATGTCTTCTCCCCCTCAAAAATAGCATATCGTGATATTTTTTATATCAACTGATTAAGAAAACACTTTCGGAGAGAAAGACAGATTTGTTTTTGCATGAATGCGGAACATTTTTGTTTTTATACTCCCCCTTAATGATAGCTCATTTAAAATCAATTAAGGGTTTAGAGGGAGTTATCTTGAGCACTTAATTTGAGAGATTTTGAAAAATCTTTTTGAACAATCTTGAAAAGTGCTCAAGAATTTTGTTTTGAAAACGAGTTTATGTTTGAAATCTTTTTCGTTTGTTTATACTCGAACTTTTGAAAATGATTTCATCTTTGAACGTACGAGTCCTTGATTTGAAAATAATCAGAAGTCATCATTTAAGTTCGGGTTTCGTACTGAAGTATACGAAAGCCATAGTGAAGAAACTTTTGAGAAACGACATGTTTTAGAAAAACATTTTAAAGAACTCCCGTTCAAGCATCTGTACATGTCCGTATCATTGTTGAATGTCATTTCTAGAAATGTACAGAATATTGATTTATACGAGAGACATGTCATGAGAAGAATATTTTTGGATTTTTTTAAATTGTTTTTGGATTTTTTGAAATTTTATATTTTTATATTTTGTTTTTGTTGGTTTTTCACATTTTGTATTTTGTTTTTTCAAAAATACTTACAGCGAAGCGATTTTGAAAACATTTTTCAAGATGATTCGAGAAGACGTTCTAGCTCCTCAGGAGTTAGGCTTCGCATGCCAAGTCGTCGAACTAAATCGTCAAACCATTCTTTTGGAAGGGCTTTAGTGTCGACAAGTTGGTATTCAGTCTTAACGAAAAATAATTCAACAGTACCCTCTTCTACGTGCTCTTTGATGAAATGGCAGCGAACTTTGATATGCTTCGTCTTTGAGTGTTGTACGGGATTGCACGAGATGGCTATGGCACTTTTTGAGTCACAATACATAGGTATTCTGTCAATAGTAAAGCCATAATCTGTGAGATGTGTCCTCATCCAAAGGACTTGGGCACAACACGCAAATAGAGACACATACAAGGCTTCGGCAGTTGATAGCGCAGTACAATCCTGTTTCTTTGACGACCAGCTTACTAGCTTTTCACCCAAAAATTGTGCTCCACCTGATGTACTCTTTGTTGTAACTTGATCACCGGCATGGTCCCATGTTAATGGTGCTTCGTAGGTACCGAAAGATCCGTTTAACCTCTTTGAGGTGAAGTTCGGTAGGCTTTTCCTGAAACCGTGCTAACAAACAAACAACAAATTGAATATCGGGTCGACTAGCAGTTAGGTACATAAGAGAACCGATCATGCTCCGATATTTCTTCGGATCGATGGGTTTCCCAAACAAATTAGCACCTATTTTTGGTGAAGTGACCATTGGTGTACCAACAGAATCACAGTTATCCATTCCATGTTTTGTCAAAATCTCTATCGTATATTTAGCTTGATTGATAAAAATACCACGAGGGGATTGATGTATTTGTAAACCAAGAAAGAATTTTAGTTCCCCCATCATGGACATTTCAAATTTGCTTTTCATGAGATTTTCAAAACACTTTCATGAGATTTTCAAAATGTTTTGAATGGTTAGGATTGGTTGATCCAAAAATAATGCCGTCCACATAAATTTGAACGATCAAAATGTCATCTTTGAATTTTTTGGTAAACAAGGTGTCATCAACCGTTCCTTTGGTGAAATTGTTTTTAAGCAAGTAAGATGATAGTTCGTCATTCCACACTCTTGGAGCTTGTTTTAAACCATAAATGTCTTTCTTAAGCTTGTAGACGTAGTCTGGATGATCTTTGTCGATGAATCCCTCTGGCTGACTCACATACAGTTCTTCTTTCAGAGTTCCATTCAAGAAAGCTGTCTTAATGTCCATCTGATAGACTGTGATGTTTTTGTGAGCTGCATAGGCTAAGGAAATCCGAACTGCTTCAAGTCTAGCAACAGGCGCGAATGATTCCTTGAAATCTATCCCTTCTTCTTGTGGATATCCTTTAGCCATGAGACGAGCTTTGTTACGAATTACAGTAATTTCCTCATCCATTTTTTTCTTCCACAACCACTTGAGATCAAGAACACGTTTATCAAGGGGTCGTTCAACAAGTTTCCAACTATCATGTAACTGGTATTGAAGAATTTCGTCCTGCATCGCATCTATCCATGGGTTTTCTGCCATTGCTTCCCGAATGTTCTTTGGTTCTTTGAAGCTTATAGAGCAAATGTAGATACACATTTCAGGATCTGTGGCAAGTTGTCTTCTCGTCTGAACTGGCCTTGAAGGTTCACCAATAACATGTTCAATTGGATGGTCTTTTGTCCATTAAAATGTAGAAGGGTACCTTGGGTTGAACGAATGTGTGTTAGATGGTTCTTGTAACCTTGAAGAAGATTCAACAGATTCTGTTGCAAACGGGTTTTCAAATACTTCTTCTTCTTCTAACGCAACATCGTTTGAATTATTTGTTGGTTCTTCTTGAAAATTTGTGTTTTGATTTTGCTCATCAACTCTTGGTAGAACAATTTCAATAACTGGAGTTGCTGGAGTAGATGTTGATGATGCTGAGGGAGTTGGTGCTTCAGCTTCGATTGTTGAAGATGCATCTTGCATTGGTGGTGGTGGTGGTTGATGATTTTGAGCGGGTGCAGCGGAATGTTGTTGAGATGCATTTTTCGAAGTTCCACCATAGTATTCATCAAACATTAACTCGAAGAAATTTTCCAGTTCTTGTTTTGAAGGGTTTTCAGTGTTTGTTGTATGAGCTCCTTGAGGCACGAGTCCTGAACTGATGTGTCCAGAAGTCTGACTGTTTGGTGCGGGTCCTAATCTGGTTTGATTAGAAGCCATCAGGTTAAGCGCGGGTTCTAGAGCGAGTCTCTCAGAAGCCATCTGTGAAATCTCGTCAAACTTCACATTTATTGTCTCCATTATCCTTTTAGTTCTTCCATTATACACCCTGAATGCCCTCGAGTTTTCTGAGTATCCAATAAAGATTCCAATATCACCCTTAGCTTTTAACTTTCCTAGATCTTCTCTGTCATTCGTCGGATAGCATAAAGCGCCAAACACGTGAAGGTAAGAGATATCTGGTTTCCGGTTGTTCACTAGCTCATATGGGGTTTTATTGAACCTTGGATGGATTAGGGATCGATTTTGAGTAAAACAAGCAGTGGCTACAGCATCAGCCCATAAGAATAGTGGTGCACAAGAAAAAATCAGCATTGTGCGAGCAGCTTCCACAAGAGTTCTATTTCTTCTTTCAACTACCCCATTCTGCTGTGGAGTTCTAACAACTGACGTTTGATGTGTGATTCCAACATTGTCAAGGTAAGTTCTTAACTCCTGGTTAGTAAATTCTGTGCCATTGTCTGTTCTTATAATCCTTACTAGAGCTTGAAGTAGAACTTGAATACGCTTCAGAAATGTGATGATGATGCCTGGCACTTCGTCTTTTGATCTCGAAAACTTTACCCAAGTATATCTTGAATAATCATCAATAATAACAAGAATATACTTCTTTCCATTGATGCTTTCAACTCTCATTGGGCCACATAAGTCCATGTGCAACAAATGTAACCTTGCTTCCGAACTAGGTACGGTTTTAGGTTTATATGATGCTCTTTTGCTTTTTCCTTGTTCGCATGATGGACATAAGTGTTCCTTGGTGTATTTGAACTTAGGAAGTCTGGTGACAATGTTGTCTTTGGCTAATTTGTTAATCGTGTAGAAATTAAGATGGGATAATCGTCTATGCCACAGCCAGGACTTTGTATCTGATGCCCTTGTCATAAGACAAATTGGTGATGTACAAGCCATTTGGTTGATGTCGATAGCATACAAGTTTGTACCACGATTACCAGTTAAGAGATCATCACCAACCAAATTTCTAATAAAAACCGTGTTTTTCCTGAATGCAACTTCTAAATCTGCATCACAAAACTGCCCAACTGAAAACAAATTGTGTCCCAACCCTTTGACGTAGTAAACTCGAGTGATCGAAAAGTTCCCAAACTGAAGGTAGATGCAGTAGTGGGACTAATCCTAAAAAGGCCATGTGCTATCACTTTTGGTGTTTCGATAACCGCTTTTCCTTTTTCAACAATCTTTTCTTTTTCATTATTCTTTGCCAAAGGTGTTGGAGTGACTGGTTTTGTCAAATTATTTTTCACAACGACTTTTGGAACAGGTTGAGAAATCGACATTTTTGGTTTAACAACCATTTTTGAGGTATTTGGTTTGTCCGAGGTCGATGGTTTTGCAAACTTAGTATCCACACCATTTCCTTTTTGACTTTCAAGCTGAGCCCTCAAAATATCATTTTGTTATTTCATGTTCTTGAAGGCACGCTCATACGACAATTTGTCATACTTGCATTCTTCGCTTTTTCGATCGAGTTGTTTAAAATATAAGACATTTTCTTTTTCAAGTTTTAGGAGAGCTTTTTCATATTTTGAAACAATTTTGGAGGTCTCAGCTCTCAGTCTTTAATTTTCTTGAACCAAATATGTTTGTAAAATGATAGACATTATATCAGTAGACAGAACAACTTCGAAGAGAGAATCATTTAACCTTTCCAAAATAGTCATGTTTTCACGAGTTTCATTAGCTTCGTTTACCAGGGATTTGTGGTCCTTGACAAAGTCGGTCGTTTCCTTTAAGAAAGCTTTTTCAAAATGAATTACCCTCGCACTGATGTTATTCAGTGGGATAGTAATTTCGTTTTCAAATACCTTTTTCTGTTCGATATGAAAACTAGAATGCCAGTTGTTAATACTGATAGTAGTTTTAGATTTAACAATATTTTGAAGTGTTTGAATTCTCTTTTTAACGTCATCAAGAATATCTCTAGCCTCACTTGTATTAAAGGTGTTGTTAGAAGATATTTGTTCCATTTTTTAAAGAGATTTGGAAACAACTATCTTTTTAGAAAAGAATTTCGAGAATGGTCGTTTTATGGAAAACACTGATGGTTCTGTTTGTGGAACAAAAGTAATTCCTGAAAGTTTGTTCAATTTGTTGTAATCAATGGGTTTGAAATCCTTTTGTTTCATTTTAGTTATGCTCTCTTCGAAAAGTTCCATCGTTTGCACATAATCCCGAACAACGGGAGGATCAGGTTTGGTGTAAATAACATTACCATTATACAAAACATTCTGTTCTTGCTGAGCTTTCTTGAGATTACAAGGAGTTTTGTTATCAAGAGCCATTTTATGTTTCGTATGGTAAATCGGATTAGTTCTTGCTGAGCTTTCATTGTTTGACTTGACTGACCCGACTTAACCATTAATTCTTCTAGATGCGCAATCATGTGTTCTGACTCTACGATTTCGTCCAAAAGTTTGTCTTCTTTCATTGCAAAGTCCTTTTTCAACTCATCCCTTTCTTTTTCAAGATTCGTATAAGCTGTTTTTTGTTTAGCAAGTTGGTTTTGTAAATCAGAAATTTCCGCGTTTAAAGATTTTATCTTCTTGAAAGAATTAACATCAAGTGTATCAAACTTGATTTACAAACGTTTTTCCCTTGAAACAGAATTTTGATAACCAGTTTCTAATTCAGACAATCTTTTGTTATGAAACTCAAAAGCTTTAACGTTTTCCTTGTAACTCTCAAGCTCAGCGGTCAATTTTACATTCGCGGCCTTAACATCGTGATTGACCTTTTTGACATTCTCAATTTCAATGCTGCAATTGTTCAATAATGTTTCAAATAAAGCACGTGTTTCCTCATCATTCTCAGCATGCTGTGAAACGAAGCCTCCATTATGATTCACATCTGGAGTTGCTGAAGGAGTATTGCTAGTACTTGGCGTGTCCAGATTTTTATCATAATTGGGTGCTAGCTTCTCAGAATGATGTTCCTCATGAGGAGACATATCAAATATATCATTATTGTGACATGTGTTGAAATTTGATACCTCAGATGGTGCATTGGTGTTATAAACAGGAAGTGTGTCAGAATCCGTGTCATACTTAGCTTCATGAAGATTCGCCATGAATATGCAGTTCGCATCGATATCCTCTCTGTCTTCCATGTCATCCATAAGAGCCATAAAATCATTTTCCTCTGCGCTCAACTAAAACCCTGCTTCATTCTTTTGTGCCAACAACAATGCTTTCTGCAAATACGCTGGGTCTCTTTTGTTTGGCTTAGTAGGACAGTTCCTTGCCATATGACCTACACCCTGGCAGTTGAAACACTTTACCGGATTACCCTGATTTACATTTCCCTGATTCCCAACAACTGGAGCTGCAACATTCCTATTCTTATTACCCATTGCCTGATTACCAACATTCTGACCCCTCTGATTTCCAAAAAACTGACCCATCTGATTCCCTGCATTCTGATCATACTGATTCCCTGCATACCGACCTGCATTCTGCATATTCTGATTACCCATATGAAATCCAGTCGCATATCCCTGCTGATTCCCATAAACTCCAATCATTTGGCCTCCATTGCCCATATTGAAACTCGGCTGAGCAATCTGCTTGTTGCGAGTGTTTGATGAAATCCTTTGGTTGTTGTTTGTTGGTGTAGAATAACGTCCTTGGAATGCCTTTGACAGAAAAGCAAACGCTTGGGTCAATGCTGTAGTAGCTTCATCATTTTCAGTGAATTCTGGTTCTTGGAATTGTGGGTATTGTTGTTGTGGAATAACATGTTGTTGTGGGTAGAACTGTTGTTGGTAGACCGGTGTTGGTTGTTGAATGCATGATGGTTGCATGTAGTTGTGAGTGGAAGATGATGATGATTGTTGTGTGTTCACTGGTAACGGGGTTGGTGTAGTAGCAATTAATGCGAGAGGATCATGATTCTTTGCCAATCTTTCTTTCCTTACTTCATTAGCCTCATCTTGGTTTTGCTTTAGAAAGTCATAGAGTTGATCATAATTCACCTTATGTAAATCCTTTGTCTGGTTGACAATTGTAACATAACGACCCCATTCTTCTGGAAAGTTATTGATGAATTTGATGTTTGTTGCAATTGTTCGTGGTGTCAATTTGTTTCTGATTAACTCATTCATTAATGTGCAAAACCTTGTGTAATAGGATTCAATCTGTTCACCTTTGGTGGATGTAAAGTTAGAAGTTTGTTCTCAACGTCTTGTTGCCCAATCTCTGTTCCATGACATATCCTTCTAAAGCGTTCCCACATATCATAAGCAGTTTCACAGCTGTCGACCGCAGCAAAGATCTCGCGTGGTAATCCAAGTTGGATTAAATGCATTGCCATATCATCAGCGGCGATCTGCTTCCTGTCTGTAACTGTGTAATCTTCTTCTGTTTGGTCACGCATGAATGGTTGAGTAGGAGGTGTGTCATTCAGATTGCCTGCATCTTGAACTTGTCTTAAATGGACCCTCTTTAATGGAGTTGATCATTAGTTTAGCAAGAGGCTTTGTTTTGATGTAACGAAGCATGCGGCTTGTCCATGGAAGATATCCACCTTTTTCAAGCATGGGAGGTCGGTTTTCCTCACCGGCTGCATGAATATCTTGCTGAGTTGCCATTGATGAAGTGTAGATTGATAAAGTTGATTCTTGGATCGTTCCAACGAAATAGGAGTTGAGTTTGGTGAGAGTTAAGTTCCTTTGACGCAGTGAAAATCTTGGACTGAAACACTTAAAACCTCAATAACTTCTTCTCGAAGATGATTTAGGCCTCGAAGGTTGGGTTGAATGATAGCTAATTCGTCGAAAACGGAGTTACAGATCAAAAGTTATAGCCGTTTGAAGTTCTGACGTCAAAAGTAAACCAAAATTCTCGAAAATTCTGAGTAGGGTACAATTTTCGAAAATATTCTAGAAATTCTCGAAACTTATCCAAGTTTTTGAAAATTTTCAAATTATCAAATTATCGAAAAAATTTCTGAAGTTCTCGAAACTTTATGTTCTCGAAACTTTTGACAGTGTTCTCGAAACTTTCTAAATTATACAATTTAGAGAGTATACCACGAGTCGAAGTGTTTTCTCACTTATACAAGCAAGGGAAACACCGAGTAAGCAACGGTAACACTTCTGAAGCAACGAGGTGTGTTCTCGAAAATTTAGGGTCATGTGATCTCGAAAACTAGTACAAATTTTGGCAGATTTTGATTTTGTAAAAAGCACACCCAAATGAAGTTTGTATTCCAAGATTCTTGTACTTCTAGCCTTAAAAACACCAAAACTTGAAGAAAGTTGCAAACTTGATGATTTTTATGAATGTTTTTTGTGTTCTAGAAAACAAGTATAAAAACCAAATTCGAATTTTTTAAGCTTGAAACTTGCAAAAAGATTGGAACTTTTTTGTTGGGAAATGTTTATAACACTAGTTTGAATCAACAGAGTGTTAAAAACACAAAGAAACAATAAATGTACGAATTTTTTACAAGTATACGAGTAGAAGAGCTTAAAAAACACGAACCAAACAAACTCTCAAGTCTCAACCCTCCTAAATCATTGTTAGGTGATTGATACCACTTGTAGGACCGAAAATATGTATGATTCATGTGGTTCGGGAGGTCTAGGTTGATCAAAGAAGATAAACGTATTCATCTTTCTAGTGAGAGAAAGTAGAGAGAGGGTGGAGAATAAAAGGAACTTTAATTGATAAATGAAACAATACAAATGACCTAATGATTTCCCACACCCCTCATGGAGAGTCATAAGGGGTATTTATAGGCTCTACACATTACAAGTTTCCCTAATGTACATAAGTAGTCCCTATTGGCACAACTTGCTACGTATCTAGTCCATTTCACGTATGTGACGTTATCTTTATAAAAAAGCAAAGCTAACACTATCCGTTATCATCATTATACATTCCTTAGGGACTACTTTTAAGATGGCTTAGAGCATCATAGAAATGAATATTACTTGTTACATAGATGGCTTATCAAAAACATGATAGCAAGAGGCTCATACTTAAAGACAATAGCATATGCATAATAAAGATACATTTAAACCAGTTCTGAGATACACACAACAAGCAAAACAAAAATATCAAACATATGATCACTTATTTCTTTAATAAACAATCAGCTTTACTGTCCAAAGGAAAAGAGGATTCTCTCTTCATGAGTCAATTTGTCTCCAAGTTATTAATTTTCAATAACAATGCTTATCTACAAAATACAATACTAAACAGTGTTTTCCAAGCAAGATTCTAAGCTGGTGATGTAACAGTCTAAAGACTACTATTTAGGTCCCATTAACAAACAAATAGCTTCACTGTCAAACTGCAGCTATCCTTTTAAGAATTAAACTATACATTATGATATTAGTGTGTGATTGACAAAGCCATAAAAAAAATAGACCCTCTAAGTCACTCCCCCAACCATATATTGCGTTTTAAGACTCATAAAAAACAACACAAGTGTATTTCGCATATATTGTAAATGTGGTTGTTACTAGCCATGTGGCTATTACAAAGCACCATTGTTGAATGTATCAAACTCGCCATTAAAAGCCTTTCTTACATTCGGCCACCCCTCGTCTCTCACAACTCTCTCACTCTATTGAATCACCATTTTCAGATCCAAGATACCAACCACCTCAAACTATCCACCGTCACTTGTTCATAACTTCCGACGATCCTGTTATCTATGGAGTTGGCATCTTTTGTAATTTGTTGTGCATGTGTGTTTGTAAAGAGATGGATTTATGTGTTTATGTTTGATATGTGTGGTGGAGATTGAAGAAGATAAAAGGATGGTGTGGATTATAACTAGTTGGTAAATAAGTAGTCATGTAAATATAAGAGTTTTGTTGAGTTGTACTTTAAGTTGATTTTATTGTAAGTTTCTCTGTATTAGTTGAAAAATGGTGTGGCAAAAGGAAATAGAAAACTGAAATGACAAATATACCCTCATGTGCAAGTCACATGAGAGGCTTTAACAGTCAAATTTAACGTAAGTTTGGTCAAGGGATCGTGAGTGTTAAGGGTTTTCGAGTTGGAAACTATTTGTGCAAAAAAAGTCAAAGGACCAAAAGAATTAGTTAACGCAAACCAAATGAACCATATTTGTAATTTACTCTAATTAAAATTTCAAAACTTAAATTTATGGGAAAATTATCACTGCTGTAATATCAGCGATGATTCGATGTTGTAAAGGCTTCATCAGGAACCATTGTTGCTGCAAAATGAACATTCAGGGACCATTTAGTAACATCAGGGAGTGGGTTTTGTGTGGGTATATCAGGTAACTCCCAGCTGTAAACAACAGGGATTTTATCCCCTAAATTTATATATCTCAAATGCTATAATCTTCACAATTAACTTATTAGATTCAACCAAGTTAAATGCTTTGAATATTAAGTAAATCATTATCCCACAAAAGAAAAGTGCTTTATGAAAATACTTAAAATCAGTTTAACTTATGTTAAAAAGGTTGTAAACTCATTCAACAATTAGTCAAGTCGTATATATGATTATTTTCTTTTGATCATTTTATGAAAAAATAATCCTTTAAGTTTTGAAGTTATTTTCAAAATTTTTTTGATTGGGTTTTATATAAGGTTTTGGGTTGGGTTTTATAAAATAAGGGGGCTAGACATTTTGACACGATCTATCTAAGTCGTAAACCACTTGTGATATTGAAAAACATCTTAATAATCATGTATGAATCTGTATTGAAAGAAGAAACTTTATCGGATAAAAGGAAATCTGACTTTAAAAACCCAAGCACGCGAAGACAGTGTCTGGCACGCGAGCCTAACGTGTTGGACGACTGTCTTCATTTGCTTTTATTTTGAGCTATCACTAACTGTTTTAAATGTCTCGTAATGTATATATTTATGATCATTAAAATATAAAGGAAATAAATGTACTTATTTTTCACCAACAAATACATGTACCAAGGTCCTTTTGAAATTTCTACCAAAATCTAGAAGTAAATCTGCTATATCTATTATAGAAACTGGCACTCCATGACAGGCTACAACTTCATGTAAATATAAATTGGCTTGAAATTTTGATGGAGTGGCTTTTTTAATTGGCAAGAATAACGATCTACTATCATCCATCTGACGAGGTGTCTTTGGTAACTTCGTGATGAGATCCATAAATACACTCCATTTCCACACCGGAATCCCTAAAGACTGAATCTTTCAATATGATTTCTGATGTTCAGTTTTCCGTTACTATGTTTCTTTTCATACATGGCCACCAATATGGTATAGCCGTCTAGGCATGATATTTTCAAGATGATAATTCAAGAATTAACTAGAAAACAATAGGTCAAGACTGTTGAAGAAAAACCTTGCTGGGGGTCCAACTTCTTTTAGTATCCTTGGGAAGTGTCCTCCGGATGTGGTTTTGTTCCTACACACACGAAACACGCATTTTAGTCTCGCCTTTGGTTTTATCCCAAGACCAACCTCCGGCGTGAGAGTAAGAATGTGATAGTACGAAGGGTTAAGTAATAAATGAGAGTGAATGCAATAAGTGTGTGTTGGTTGTCAATAATAAATGAGGTGGGGGTATTTATACTACCCACACCTCGTTAACTGCTTTTTCTGGGAATCAAACGAGATGAGCTAGGCCTAGCCTAGTTGGTAGGTGCCAGGCTGTACATGGGACACTATCCCATGAAATCTAGGATGGCGTCGTGGCGACGGTCCGTTTTGTTGTCCATGAGGTAAGGCACGTTGTCTGGGTAAAAGGGTTCACTCTCTGAAGTGATTCGGATCTGCCCTTCGGATCTACTATCCGGAGGCGGGTGATGAGTCCGGAAGGTACGAGCCTTTCGGGTACATACGCCAACATGTCCCCCCCCCAAGTATTGTATCATCGGTTGAAGACTGGTGGTGCAATACTTAGAAAACTTTGTGCCTTCATGTGGCCGAATAGTGGGATGTCTTTCAGATGACCGAATGGACGCTGGGGTAACCTTCTTTGGGCCAAGGCCCATGGGCTTAATTAAATAATTATTATTTACGTAGACAGCTGGATGCCACTAGCGTATAACCGCAGAGATCGGATGTCCTTCGTTCTGCCACATAAGCGATTTACTGTGCGACGCGACGTTTCGCGTTCTTCTAGATTTTTGCCCTTATATATATAGCTTTACCTTCCCTATTTTTTCACCTTTCACCGCACGCTTCTGAATTTCTACTTCCAAACTTGTATCTTGTCATTGCCGAACGTCCTATTCAGGTCTCTTACGAGGTGCGTTTTATATCTCCCTTTGTAATTATCTTGCACATACATACTCCTTGGCATACTTTTAGAAATGGCCGTTAGTGAGCCGGGGGAAATGAACGTATTAGCAGACCACACTTTAGTTGACAAACCTGGGCCTTCGCGAGCCGTTCTCCTCGGGAAGTTTGATATGCATGTTCAGAGTTCCAAACTAACCCAGGACACGTTAGATGAAATAATTTTAGAATACGGCATCCCCAGAGAGTTGAATTCTATTCTTCCCCCGGGGGTATGACCATGAATGATTTACCGGGCGATAAGATAGGTATTTATGTACATCAGCTGAAGGTCAGGGGTGTTGGGATTCCTTTCTCCACATTGTTACTAGCGGTAATATTATACTTTATGGTGCACATCTCCCAACTGGTACTGATAGGTTTGAACAGGGTGACACTTTTTGAGCTCCGTTGCTATAGCTTGGACGTTCGTCCCACCATTTCGTTATTTAGGGTATTCTATCGGCTTTGCAAGCAAGGTAACTGGTTTTCCTTTGAAAGCCGAATTGGAAAAAGAGCTAAGAAGTGTTTTGAAGAGGTTTTGTCCGGATTGAAACATTGGAAGGACTGTTTCTTTCTGATTGACCGAAGGGCAATCCCTGATCCCATGTCATAGATCACGATCTTGATCTTAGGATCTTACTATTTTACGATATTGCAAAGCAAAAACGATCTGGATCTTACATAGGATCTTTGAAAGCTTAAGATCTTATAGGATCCCGATCTTGACCATAGGGTGTTAAGATCTAATCTGATCTGATCCTACTTTTCTTAGATAACGAACTAAAAAACTGCAAATTTCTTGAATATTTTTTGGAGAATTTAAAAAACAACGTGCTAACCTTATTAAACATTTCATAATCATAATTTAAGACAATATTTCGATGGAACATTCATATAATTTTTTGTTTATAATATAATAATAATTTTTACATTTGTATATTATTACAAAAACTATTAAGAAAAATTATAGTAGGATCTTAAGATCCCGATCCGATCTTACGATCATGATCTTGCAAAGACGAAAACGATCCTGGGTAGGATCCCGATCTTAAAAACCTTGATTCGGACACCAATGCTCGAAAGATTGCTAATAAGCCCATTCTGCTCCGTAAACCACCAACAAGTCTTCTTTGGATTACGGGACTTTCCCCCGTTTTCAAGAATCCTGGATACAAGGTCATTCTAAAGGATGTCGAAGGGCATGGTAATATAATGTTTCTTGTCATGTAATATTTGCGTCTTTTTCCTTCGTATGTCCTTATATTTTTCTCTTATTATTTCTGTCTTTTTTGTAGTCATTACTATGTTTGAAAATTTGGAACTCCCTGACTTAGAAGGAACCGTGGTTAGCAAAGGTGAGCCATTGCCCAAAAACTACCAGAAGCCGCAGCGGACCACCAAACCATTGTCTTCGGAAGACAAGATCCCCGATAAGACCAAACTTCAAAAGATCATTGAGAAAGAGGATAAGGATGTTGTCGCTGCTCGTGAGGAGAAGGAGAGGAAAAATCTGGAGAAAAAACATGTGAGCAAGAAAAGGGTTGTTACCGGGGCAAAAACTGCGCCGAAGAAAAGGAGGAGGAAGAACCAGGCCGACGAGGAGGGTATTTCTTCTGATGACAAAACTGTCGATGCCAACCCTCTGAATTAGGCTGAACCTTGGGCCGATGAGAACGTGGAGGGTAATAAACCGAAGGATGCTGCAGAGGGGGAGGATCTTGAAGAAAGGATGGCTGAGAATGACCATGCTCTTTTCCAGAAGCCAGAGGACCAACAAGAGAACGAAATCCATCTGAATAGCCTGAAATCTCCTTCCGATGGTAAGAGAGATCTATTCTTTCCTTTGTATTAATTGTTGTTTTCTTTCTACCAGCCTTTGTTTCTCTCCTCCTCAGATTTCTCCGTTCATACCGCTCATTCCCAACATCATCTTTCTCACTCCAGAGGTCCCTCGGCGGAACATCATCCTGCCCCTGAAGGTATGTATTATACTTCTTCCCTTTGTTACTAGTACGTTCCGTTTTGACTTGGCTTATTTTTTGCTTTTTGGATGCAGAAGGTCACACTAATCAGACTGATGAGTGCTCAAACACTCATCATTTTTGTCTCATATTAACTGCCAAAACATCCAAAAACACTCAGAAACGCATCAAAATACAGAAATTATTCCAAAAGTGTGTTTTATATGTTTCTGATGCAAAATGTTTAAAAACAAATGAAAAACGAACAAAGTTTGCATAATTGGCAGTTTCAGTCCCTCAAGTTTCAAAAATTGACAAAACTAGTCCCTGAGGTTTTAAAATGAAAGAAAAGTCAACCCAAGGTTTTTAAAGCTCAAATATTGTCAAAACAAATCCTTGGGTAAAAAGTTTGAGAAAATTACATGTTTGGCCCCTCAACTTTGGAATTTGGCAGAAATGGTCCTCGGATATTCAAATTTTGGAAATTGTCAAATATTGGTCTTTGGAATAGTAAACTTGGCATGAATTATCCTTGGTTATAACTTTGGAAGGTTGGCAGCTATGGTCCCTGAAAAATCAGCTTATGCAAATTTGGTCCTTGGGCTATAATTACTACAAACCAAATGGATTTTTTTTTACTTAAACCTAAACCTAAAACCAAAACTCCCTAAATCCTAATCCAACACAACCAGTCACCAGCCCACCTCATATCTTTGGCCCACTTACACCTCCCAAGCCCACCTCCCTAAAATAACTAACACCCCGTTTTTATATAATACTCCCCACCCAGTCAAACCTAAAGTCAACACCTTATACCTCCTCCTCCAACATCCACACGTGACCCCCCCCCCCTGCTACACACATGCAAACACCCAACAATCCATCATCAACCCTACCTTCTGCAACTCACCCACCCTACTCACCTTTCCTCCACTCAAATCCAAAACCACCCCCTACCAAGTGCTATATGCCAAATTGCTAGCAATAATAATTTTCCCGCCAAAGGTGAATTAACGACTAGGATTAACCACACTCATCCAAGGGTCCAGAAGAGAGATTGAGAAAAGCCAGGGGTGTCCACAAACCCTAAAAGTCAGATATAAAAGAGGAAGAGTGGAGCAGAAAAGAGGAGTTAGATTTTTAGTCATTAATTAAGTAATGTAGTTTTTAAGAGTAGAATTAAGTAGTTTTATGTTTTAGATTATTCAGTGTTTCAAGTTAGAATTGTAACTTTACATTTCCAGTTAAATAAAAATTCTCAGTTTCAAATATAATTGTCTTTTGAAATTTCTGCTTTAGCTTATATATCTACTTATGTATCTGCTTATTCAGTGTTGCCTTCAAGTTAAGTATTGCATTTGAGACTTTAGTTTAAGCTCGTTATCAGTGATTTTAGTTAAAAAGAGGTGCTTGTGGTTTAAAAATTCTATCTGTCACTCATTAAGGGGTGTTTGGATAGGCTGATTATTTGATGTTCATGTTGTTGTTTTGCTGAGTATTCTGCATAATTAGTTCACTATAGAGTAGGATAGGTTAGTTATGCCTTAATAGTGGTAAGTTATTTGGTAAAAAGTCAAAGTAGATTGTAACTTCATTTCTGCATAGTTCATCAGGTTGCCAAGTCATAGGTATAGGTGCGTCTTAGTGTAGCATTCCTTAAATCAGACTGATAACATGTTTAGTATTACATCTAGGTAGGAATTAAGCCATTAGAATTCCATAAAAGTCCAACCTGGGCAAAAAGAGAAAAGTCAAACTTGCATAATAAGAAAATTGGACAGTTTTCATAATCACATATACTCTTCATTATTGCTTTGAATTGGATAAAGTTTGTTGTTTTGGACACTTTGGTAGTTTATTTAACAACATCAGAAAGAAAATTGCACATTGGAGCTCATTTGCCCATGGAAAATTGATCCCCAAGTAGCCTGTTTGACCTATTTCATGCCCTACACCTCAGTTGTTTAATTTTTCTCTTAGCCACACATTTTTCAGTAGTTGATATTTGTGCTTGACAATTGTTGTTATAGAAAGCTGTTTAGGTTGTCTTGATAGCTTTATATGTGGTTTTCCTTTATTTGCTTGTTTGATTGCTTCTTTTTGTCCTTTTAAGTTGCTCCATCACTGCTAGTTTCAGCTGCTACATTACTTTAGCTGAGCTTGTTGATTCTAATTTCAGTTTATGCTTGTTTATTTAGTTTTTGGTTTTGGATTTGCTAATGGCCTGCTATTGCCCTCAGCTTGTTTCCCTTATCTTAGGTAGCTTATTGACAGCTTTTGGATGATTTGAGTTCCCACCATTGTCCAAACTTTTCCCCTGTAACCAGTGTGCACACCCCACTTCCCTGGGTTGCATAGTGCTTATTAGTGTAGAATTTTGAGAGCTTATTGATATTTTAGATAGATTGTTGTTCCATCTGCTGATGCATGTTCTTACATTTCAACCTTGAGCTTATTTTGTGTTTCTTTTTATCATGATAAATGAACTACTCACACTGAGCAGTCAGTGTGATGTGCTTGTTTCATAAGCTTTTTTAGAGCTCATTTGTAGTTCCCATTTTGTGCTTGTTGGTTATTTGGAAAGCCATTTGTTCTAGCTTTTCAAATCTAGGTTTAGTGTGGGCTGAAGTCTTCTGACCCAGCTTATTTTACTTGCCAAACTTGCCCTGCTCCACAGGGGTCTGTTTCACAAGCCATTTTCACAAGCTTCTTAAAAGCTTTTCAGTGGGCTTCAGGCATTGCTCTCTGGCTTTTTGGAGAGCCATCCAACCAAACTCAACCATTCTAGGCTTATTTTGGATTTTCTAGCTTATTTGATAAGCTTGGAGTGGTCTGCAAGTGCCCCCCTCAGGACTGTTTGGATTCAGCTTATGGCTTGTGCTTAATTTCTTGTTTCACCTTATTCTTAGTGCTTCTTAGGTTGTTTTGAGTTGTTTTAAGCTCACTTAAGTTACTTGAACTGTCCTTGAGCTTTTAGCAATTTTTCTTGCAAAGTGCTTATTAATAAGTGCTTATTTCCTAGTGCTTTTTACCCATTCTACTTATTTTAGCTTCTTTTTCAGTAGATTTTATTTTTCTTAAGTTCCTAATTGTATTTTAGAATTTTCCTAAAAATTTCAGATTTTTCTTTGCCTTTTTAGTATTTTTAATAAATCAAAAGTAGTTTTAGTAATTAATTAATAATAATTAGATAAAAAGTAGGAAAAATATATTTTTAATTTTAAAATTACTTTTATATTATTTTAGAATTTTTAGAATTAAATTTTCATTTTTTTAGTTTAATTTCATAATTAGTGTAATTTAAATATTATTAATTAGTAATTAAATAGTAATTAATTAAATAATGTAAAAATTATTTTTCTTTTTCTAAAAATTTTCTTTTATCATTAGGATTGTAAAAATGTAATTTTCACATCCGTAGGTATTTTATTTCACAAAAACTCGCGTTTTATTTAGTACGTCAACGTAACTTTAATTCAAACGAACGCGTTTTTAGGCTTAGCTCACATTTTTAAGTTATCTGATTATCAGTAAATGTTAATATAGTATTTCTAAGTTATTTTCATTCCTTATCTCGTAGTGTAATCATTCACAACCCTTTAAAACCCTTTCCTGTCCAAATTCACCCAATCACAAACCCGTTTAAATAACCATCACACCTCGTCGGGACATAACGACCCGGGGAAACCCTATACTTCCATGGAGCATTGAGCCTAAGGAGTTTGACCATCTTGACCACATCCGTGGTTGACTTTGGTTGACGGTTTAGCATCAATCAAAATTTTGCGCCGCTGCCGGGGAGGTTGTGCGCGTTTTCTAAACGGTTTTTCTGATTAGTGATTTTGGAATTCATTCCATTGTATATTTATCCATCCTTGTTCATATCTTTTCATAAAAAAACCCAAAAATATTTTTCCTTACCCTCTATCCATTTGATTCTACCTTCTTATACCTCTCTCATGTATAATTCTAAATGGCATCTCTCGATGACGATTTCTTTGAACAAAGGGCCTTTAAAAGCAAAGTTGAAAAACTTATGGCCTTGTCAAAAATGTCGAGATGTCGTGTTGATTATGATGGACCTTCGATTCCTATTCCCTCTCCGGTGAGGGAAAGAGATCATGAAACCGAGGTGACAAAGGACCCTGTACTTTCCTCTAACCATGAAAGTGCTAAATACGTCCAACCTACGGTTATCCAAAAACCTAAGCTCACAATTGCTCCTAAATCGTCAAGAATTGATCCTAACCTTTCACGGTTTACGGTTAAAAGTTTGTCAAGCAAACGTATAGAGCTTAAGGCAGTAACTGAAAAGAACGACTTGCCCAATCTTCACGATTATCAAAAACAAAAACCCGAGACCATAACGGAAGTGGTGGAAATTGCTAGCTCTAAGAGCACACCACTTGTCCCACCTCCGGATTTTATCCCTTGTGTTGGTTGTGGTGAGCCACTTTTTGGTTTGCCATGTTGTTGGTGTACATGTGTACAATGTGGTAATGATATTCAAAACGGGAGTTGTTTGTTTTGTGGGTCAAGTAATTCATTTGCTTATGATCCTAATCAAAACTCATTCAACAACTCCTCAAATTTTTCCAACTACCCATCACATTCATACGAGCAAGAATCATATTATCCAAATCTCAATAATGCTTCGTATCAAAATACACCAAGCCAGACTCAACAGTTTTACTGTTGTGAGTATTGTGGAGGCCCTCACTACAGCTCTGATTGTCAAATTAGGAATCAGTTTGTCTATGAACAGGTTCCTTGTAACAATCATGAATTTGGTTTTAACCAGCCCTCACAATACACAAACCCTCAACCACCGCCTCAGGACGAGTTAGCTAGAGCTGAATTGATTACTAAAATAATTATGAATCAAACTCAAGTCAACAAGACCATTCAAGATAGTATAAATTGTCTTGAGGATTTGATTCTTAGAAAACAAAAGCCTCCTGTTAACTCATTTTATTTTGAGGATGAAAGTGATGAGGATGAACCATTTGAAGAGGTAAACCCTAAGGAAACTTCAGATATCTTGCCAATGGGGGACAAGGAAGTCAAAATCAATCCTCTTGAGGAAATTGATGACCTTGTTCCAATCCCAAAGGTATCTGAGAAACCTCTTGATTCAACCTCGGTTGAAACTGCTTTAGTAGAAATACAGGGAGAAAAGAGTATGATTGAATCACTAGCAGTAGAAATCATGGAACTTGTAGAAACCATGACTGCTAGTCCTTCTCAACTCCCTCAGTCTATTGATATCACACCCGAAGTTCACACTCACTCTCCGAACATGGGGGACGAGCATCTTGACACTGTTCCTGCAAAGGAATCGGACGAATTCATAAAGTCTACTGCTGAGGTCCTTGTCCCAATCCCAAGAGAGTCACAGGGAACTCTTGATCATGTGTGTGATTTACCTTATCACCCTGAAAATCCAAAAGATCATTTTGAGACTTTCTCCGATTTTAATGATGATTGTACATCTTATGGAGAAGTTGAGTATGAAGAGGCACCACTGCCTCATTCTGATGTTGCCCCTCTTATTGAGGTGTTCAAAGATGAACTTACTCACATCAATCCACTTCCATTAGGAAGTGATAATGATCTGCTTGACCTTGAAGCCGATGTGGGAGAAACTGAAAATCTTTTAAACTCTAATCCCAACATCGAGCTTAGTACTTCACATGCTGATGAAAATTCTTTATCTTCTGGAGACATCAGTCATGTGGAAGGATTACCTTCTGAGCTAGTTAGCTTAGAAGAAGTGAATGATGAGACTGACACCGAAATCAAGGATGAAGCACTTCGTGCAACATTATTGAATGTCAGTCTCCTCATTGCAAAAATCGAGGCTTTCAAAGAGAAACCTATTTCATCTCCTATCCCCATTAAGGATAGTGACATTTTCTCCGATGACCTTATTCCGGAGTTTGAAGCCTTTACTTTTGATCATATGGGAGAGAAGATTAATGGCAGTACCACTTCTCATTCTCAAATTTCTCTCCCCGAATATGATTTATTCACCTTTGAGGAGTTCTCTTGTGAACTCACTCATATCATGACTCCTCCGGAGTATGATGACCCGGGGGGAGATGCACTCAATCATGAGAATTTGCAAATCCCCACCCACCCTCCCGGGATGTTTACGAGCTCAACCCTTGAAATCCAAACTCAGGCTATGGAGCCTGATCTCGAGGAAGAAAATCTTATAAAGATTTTCATCATGGTTTTCTTCCTGTTCTTCACCTACCGGGTGACTTCTCTTGTTCTTCACTCCTTCGGGAATGAAGACATTATCTTTGACCCCGGCATCACCGCTTATAGTTTATACTATTTTAAGCATGGGTTTGTATATCTCATCGGTGTGGAACTTTCACGTGCTTCAAATGTTTGTCCAAACATCTTGAATGAAAGTCCGATGGAGATTGACATTTCCACATCATGCTTCCCCAAGGACAAATGAATTCGGGGTCGAGTCAAGCTAGCGACTCGGTAAACAAAAACAGTAGCATTTACTTAGGGTTTTCACCCTAAGTGTGGGGGAGTTACCCCTATTATGGTTACAAAAGTGAAAATACAAAATGGTGTTTTCCACGCTTAGCTTGCAATGTTACCCTTTTACGTTCAAAATGTCGGCATAATAGCCGGGACTTTGAATATTGAGGACAATATTCATGCTAAGTGTGGGGGGGTATTTCGCTATTCTAGCGAATTTTATCACATTTTACTATCTAAATATCCCCGTTTTTGACCAAAATTTTTAAAAAATTTTCACTGGAGCTCAAAATTTTTGTGGTAATCAGTCCGCCTTGTCTAACCGACAAAAGGGATTGGCTAGTCCAGGAGCAAACGGCTCTTGGTAAACACATCTCAAATCCGTTTACGGCTTGCAATTTGCCCAAAATTGTATGGTACCTCAACTCGCCATATCCCATAAAGCGAATGAGTTGGCTAGCCCGCAAGATTATGGCTTGTGGTAAAGGCAGTGGAAAATCCATAATTGGTAATCAGCTCACCAAGATGTTGACTATTCCATCAAGAGCTGGCAAGTCCAGAAGCAAACGGCTTTTAGTAAAGACTAATCAAATCCGTTGACAGCTGGTGGTTTGCTCAAAATCACACGGTTATCAGGTGTGCCACAGTTCTTACACCTGGCTACTCCAGAAGTGATGGCTTTTGGTAAAGAGTTTAAAATCCATTAAGTTTTTCTCAAAAGATTGCTAGGGACTAGCAATAGTTTAGTGTGGGGGATTGATGAGTGCTCAAACACTCATCATTTTTTTTTTATAAGAACTGCCAAAACATCAAAAAACACTCAGAAACGCATCAAAATACAGAAATTATTCCAAAAGTGTGTTTTATATGTTTCTGATGCAAAATGTTTAAAAACAAATGAAAAACGAACAAAGTTGGCATAATTGGCAATTTCAGTCCCTCAAGTTTTAAAAATTGACAAAACTAGTCCCTGAGGTTTTAAAATGAAAGAAAAGTCAACCCAAGGTTTTTAAAGCTCAAATATTGTCAAAACAAGTCCTTAGGTAAAAAGTTTGAGAAAAATTACATGTTTGGCCCCTCAACTTTGGAATTTGGCAGAAATGGTCCTCGGATATTCAAATTTTGGAAATTGTCAAATATTGGTCTTTGGAATAGTAAACTTGGCATGAATTATCCTTGGTTATAACTTTGGAAGGTTGGCAGCTATGGTCCCTGAAAAATCAGCTTATGCAAATTTGGTCCTTGGGCTATAATTACTACAAACCAAATGGATTTTTTTTTACTTAAACCTAAACCTAAAACCAAAACTCCCTAAATCCTAATCCAACACAACCAGTCACCAACCCACCTCATATCTTTGGCCCACTTACACCTCCCAAGCCCACCTCCCTAAAATAACTAACACCCCGTTTTTATATAATACTCCCCACCCAGTCAAACCTAAAGTCAACACCTTATACCTCCTCCTCCAACATCCACACGTGACCCCCCCCCCCCTGCTACACACCTGAAAACACCCCAACAATCCATCATCAACCCTACCTTCTGCAACTCACCCACCCTACTCACCTTTCCTTCACTCAAATCCAAAACCACCCCCTGCCAAGTGCTATATGCCAAATTGCTAGCAATAATACTTTTCCCGCCAAAGGTGAATTAATGACCAGGATTAACCACACTCATCCAAGGGTCCAGAAGAGAGATTGAGAAAAGCCAGGGGTGTCCACAAACCCTAAAAGTCAGATATAAAAGAGGAAGAGTGGAGCAGAAAAGAGGAGTTAGATTTTTAGTCATTAATTAAGTAATGTAGTTTTTAAGAGTAGAATTAAGTAGTTTTATGTTTTAGATTATTCAGTGTTTCAAGTTAGAATTGTAACTTTACATTTCCAGTTAAATAAAAATTCTCAGTTTCAAATATAATTGTCTTTTGAAATTTCTGCTTTAGCTTATATATCTGCTTATGTATCTGCTTATTCAGTGTTGCCTTCAAGTTAAGTATTGCATTTGAGACTTTAGTTTAAGCTCGTTATCAGTGATTTTAGTTAAAAAGAGGTGCTTGTGGTTTAAAAATTCTATCTGTCACTCATTAAGGGGTGTTTGGATAGGCTGATTATTTGATGTTCCTGTTGTTGTTTTGCTGAGTATTCTGCATAATTAGTTCACTATAGAGTAGGATAGGTTAGTTATGCCTTAATAGTGGTAAGTTATTTGGTAAAAAGTCAAAGTAGATTGTAACTTCATTTCTGCTTGTATAATAGTTCATCAGGTTGCCAAGTCATAGGTATAGGTGCATCTTAGTGTAGCATTCCATAAATCAGACTGATAACATGTTTAGTATTACATCTAGGTAGGAATTAAGCCATTAGAATTCCATAAAAGTCCAACCTGTGCAAAAAGAGAAAAGTCAAACTTGCATAATAAGAAAATGGGACAGTTTTCATAATCACATATAGTCTTCATTATTGCTTTGAATTGGATAAAGTTTGTTGTTTTGGACACTTTGGTAGTATATTTAACAACATCAGAAAGAAAATTGCACATTGGAGCTCATTTGCCCATGGAAAATTGATCCCCAAGTAGCCTGTTTGACCCATTTCATGCCCTGCACCTCAGTTATTTAATTTTTCTCTTAGCCACACATTTTTCAGTAGTTGATATTTGTGCTTGACAATTGTTGTTATAGAAAGCTGTTTAGGTTGTCTTGATAGCTTTATATGTGGTTTTCCTTTATTTGCTTGTTTGATTGCTTCTTTTTGTCCTTTTAAGTTGCTCCATCACTGCTAGTTTCAGCTGCTACATTACTTTAGCTGTGCTTGTTGATTCTAATTTCAGTTTATGCTTGTTTGTTTAGTTTTTGGTTTTGGATTTGCTAATGGCCTGCTATTGCCCTCAGCTTGTTTCCCTCATCTTAGGTAGCTTATTCACAGCTTTTGGATGATTTGAGTTCCCACCATTGTCCAAACTTTTCCCCTGTAACCAGTGTGCACACCCCACTTCCCTGGGTTGCTCAGTGCTTATTAGTGTAGAATTTTGAGAGCTTATTGATATTTTAGATAGATTGTTGTTCCATCTGCTGATGCATGTTCTTACATTTCAACCTTGAGCTTATTTTGTGTTTCTTTTTATCATGACAAATGAACTACTCACACTGAGCAGTCAGTGTGATGTGCTTGTTTCATAAGCTTTTTTAGAGCTCATTTGTAGTTCCCATTGTGTGCTTGTTGGTTATTTGGAAAGCCATTTGTTCTAGCTTTTCAAATCTAGGTTTAGTGTGGGCTAAAGTCTTCTGACCCAGCTTATTTTACTTGCCAAACTTGCCCTGCTCCACAGGGGTCTGTTTCACAAGCCATTTTCACAAGCTTCTTAAAAGCTTTTCAGTGGGCTTCAGGCATTGATCTCTGGCTTTTTGGAGAGCCATCCAACCCAACTTAACCATTCTAGGCTTATTTTGGATTTTCTAGCTTATTTGATAAGCTTGGAGTGGTCTGCAAGTGCCCCCCTCAGGACTGTTTGGATTCAGCTTATGGCTTGTGCTTAATTTCTTGTTTCACCTTATTCTTAGTGCTTATTAGGTTGTTTTGAGTTTTTTTAAGCTCACTTAATTTACTTGAACTGTCCTTGAGCTTTTAGCAATTTTTCTTGCAAAGTGCATATTAATAAGTGCTTATTTCCTAGTGCTTTTTACCCATTCTGCTTATTTTAGCTTCTTTTTCAGTAGATTTTATTTTTCTTAAGTTCCTAATTGTATTTTAGAATTTTCCTAAAAATTTCAGATTTTTCTTTGCCTTTTTAGTATTTTTAATAAATCAAAAGTAGTTTTAGTAATTAATAAATAGTAATTAATTAATAATAATTAGATAAAAAGTAGGAAAAATATAGAGAAAATTGCAAAAATCGTCCCTGTGGTTTGGCCAAATTGCACGTTTGGTCCGTACTGTTCATTAAGTGCAAAAAAGGTCCGGATTTGGCACTGTTACATGCAGTTTTGGTCCCTCATGTTAACGCCGGTTAAGTGAGTTCCGTTAAGTGGCACTGTTTAATTCACTTTAGGTCCCCCAATGTTACACGTTAGGCCCTTAAGGCAGAAATCGTTGCAGCGCCCGTCCTTTTTCTGGAATTTTTTTTTTTGTTTTTTTTGAATTCGATTTTTTTTTAATTCGAAAAAATTTATATAAATTCGAAAAAACTTATAAAAATTCGAAAAAAATTATAAAAATTCGAAAAATATAAAAATTCGAAAAAACTTATAAAAATCCGAAAAAAATTATAAAAATTCAAAAAATATAAAAATTTGATTTTTTTTAAATGCGAAAAAATTAATAAAAATTCGAAAAAACTTATAAAAATTAAAAAAAAAACTTATAAAAATTCGAAAAATATAAAAATTTGATTTTTTTTTAAAAATGCGAAAAAATTTATAAAAATTCGAAAAAACTTATAAAAATTCGAAAAAAATTATAAAAATTCGAAAAATATAAAAATTCGAAAAAATTTATAAAAATCCGAAAAAAATTATAAAAATTCAAAAAAAAATTATAAAAATTTGAAAAATTTATAAAAATCCGAAAAAATTTTTGAAAATTTGAAAAAACTTATAAAAATTCGAAAAAATTGATAAAAATTCAAAAAATATAAAAATTTGAAAAAATTTATAAAAATTCGAAAAAATCTATAAAAAATCGAAAAATCTATAAAAATTCAAAAAAATTATAAAAATTCGAATTTCTTTATAAATTTTTTCGAATTTATAAAAATTTGAAAAATTCAAAAAATTTATAAAAATTCGAATTTCTTTATAAATTTTTTCGAATTTATAAAAATTTGAAAAATTTATAAAAATTCGAATTTTTATAAAGTTTTTGAATTTTTATAGATTTTTCGATTTTTTATAGATTTTTTCGAATTTTTATAAATTTTTTCAAATTTTTATATTTTTTGAATTTTTATCATTTTTTCCGATTTTTATAAATTTTTCAAATTTTTATAATTTTTTTTTTGAATTTTTATAATTTTTTTCGGATTTTTATAAATTTTTTCGAATTTTTATATTTTTCGAATTTTTATAATTTTTTTCGAATTTTTATAAGTTTTTTCGAATTTTTATAAATTTTTTCGCATTTTAAAAAAAAATCAAATTTTTATATTTTTCGAATTTATATAAATTTTTTCGAATTAAAAAAAAATCGAATTCAAAAAAAAAAAAAAAAAAAAAAAAAAAAAAAAAAATCCAGAAAAAGGACGGGCGCTGCAACGATTTCTGCCTTAAGGGCTAACGTGTAACATTGGGGACCTAAAGTGAATTAAACATTGCCACTTAACGGAACTCACTTAACCGGCGTTAACATGAGGGACCAAAACTGCATGTAACAGTGCCAAATCCGGACCTTTTTTGCACTTAATGAACAGTACGGACCAAACGTGCAATTTGGCCAAACCACAGGGACGATTTTTGCAATTTTCTCAAAAATATATTTTCAATTTTAAAATTACTTTTATATTATTTTAGAATTTTTAGAATTGAATTTCCATTTTTTTAGCTTATTTTCATAATTAGTGTAATTTAAATATTATTAATTAGTAATTAAAAAGTAATTAGTTAAATAATGTAAAAATTATTTTTCTTTTTCTAAAAATTTTCTTTTATCATTAGGATTGTAAAAATGTAATTTTCACATCCGTAGGTATTTTATTTCACAAAAACTCGCGTTTTATTTCGTACGTCAACGTAACTTTAATTCAAACGAACGCGTTTTTAGGCTTAGCTCACGTTTTTAAGTTATCTGATTATCAGTAAATGTTAATATAGTATTTCTAAGTTATTTTCATTCCTTGTCTCGTAGTGTAATCATTCACAACCCTTTAAAACCCTTTCCTGTCCAAATTCACCCGATCACAAACCCGTTTAAATAACCATCACACCTCGTCGGGACATAACGACCCGGGGAAACCCTATACTTCCACGGAGCATTGAGCCTAAGGAGTTTGACCATCTTGACCACATCCGTGGTTGACTTTGGTTGATGGTTTAGCATCAATCACAGACCAGTGGGTATTTCGTCCCCAGGTGGACGTTGCGGGATGATGTTCGGATGAACTCGTTCAGAGCTTGTCAGGAGATGATTGACCATCTCGCCACCCCGGCTGAGCAGGAGGCCCTTTCTGAATTGAACAATAACGAATTGCTTTACCAAGCCTGTGTTAATGTCGGTATAGGGGTGGCTATTCAAGCCGAATTGTTCAAACGTTTTAGCCATCTAAACAAAGATCACCGTAAGTTGGAGGCCGTTCATCAAGGTCGTAGTGCATTGTCTGAGAGATTGCAGGAGGCCGAAGAGGAGCACAACACCCAGGCTGGAAAGTTTGATCACTTGCTGAAGGAGTTCAGGGACTTGGAGGATGAAGTGGCCGCTGCTTCTAACCGGACGGAAGGTCTAACTAATCAACTGGAGGAGATGGAAAAAGACCGAAATGAATTGATGAAAACTTCCTCCTCTGATGAGGCGAAAAATGAACCGTTTTTAAGGGGTCATTTAATCCCGGATTCAAATTTATTTGATCAAATATTGCCCTAAATTGTTCCTTTTGTCATTTTAGGTACTTTTGGAGTGAAATCTGGAAAAGGAAGCATTTTCGACGTTTTTGGAGCATAAAAGTGAAGAAAACGACAAAGTCTTAATTTTCCTTGCTGGGAACAGTACTTGAAGGCGTCAAGAGTTTCCAAGTGACGGCGTCAAGAGTAATACAAGAGGTGGAAGTGGATTATACACATGACGATCCAGAAAGTTTTGTACTAAGGACATGACGGCGTCACCCAAGGCCGTCATGGTCCAAAAGTTAGTGACGGCCCAGAGCAACTTTACACATGACGACGTCAAAAGTGGATCTAGGCAATCTGATTTCATTATGGGCGGCGTGTTGACGGCATCACAATTTTCTTCTTGACGCCGACACCCTGTAAAATCTATATATAGTTTTGCAATTTTCATTCATTAGTGTGTAACTTTTAGGGTGCAACTTTGGAGAAAAACCCTAGTCCGATTTTCACAGCCTTTTCAAGGGTTTTTACCCTTTGAAACCTCTTATGTTCAATTGAGATAAGTACTCTTTCAATTCAATCAATATGTCTATGTGTTGTTTGAATATATTTTACGCTTGTCTTGAATATAACATGCTTGGCTAGATCTCTTGTATGTTTGCTTAGATGTAGTGAAACCTAGATGTTAATTATTGGTTGATTGTTTGTTTATAGTTGTTACGGATGATTGTATTCAATGTTAGGCTTAAGAAAATTGGCAGACTTCCATTGGTAACATGCTTGAACGTCTTAAGAAACATGATCAGAGGTGTACTATGATTTTTGGTTTTATTTAATGCGTAGGAGAATTCTAATGATCCCATGTTAGGAGCTTCTAACGGCTCGATATAGGAGTGAAGTAGGATCCTATAGAGTTAGGGAATATTGTACACGACCCTACGACTAGTATTAAGGAATACGACCCATCATCCATGCAATTGTAACAAGCTATCAACCTGTAGAAGATATCTAGGGAGTAATGAAACCTAAGTAAACACAACTTTCCCTATCATTGTTTACACCACTAGTTTAATTAGCTTTTATTTTCATTTCTGTTATTTTATTTTGATTGCATCTTTAGTTATTGGGTTAGTTGACTAGCAACTAATTCCGCCCACTCTTCCAAAAACCGAGATTTTATTTGCTTTCATAAAATATAAAAATACAAAAAGAATCATCCCTCACCCTTAGACTTAATTTAGGAGACTTTCTAATCCTAGCGACACTATTCCTGAGTTGAACGATCAATCCCCCGGTACTTGTCACTATACTATACTACAACGATCAGGTACACTGCCTGGTGGGGGTTGTAAGCTTCTCGAGATCCCTCGAGAGGTAAAGCCTGGTGCGATTCCCACGTATCATCCTCTCAGGCCGAAAGGATCAAAGAGCTTGAGAAACAGCTGAAGGAGAAGTCTTTGGAAGTTGACCGATTGACAAAGGAAAACAAACAGCGGGTCACCGAAGTAGCTTCATCCGAGACCGTTCGCCACAATACTGTCAAGGAACTTATTTCGGAAGCCTTTCGCAGACTTTTTGCAAGTGCGAAATATAAGAAAAGCTTAGGCCGAGTGTACAGTCTGTCCTATTCTGGGGGTTTCATTGACGGTGTTAAAGCCGAACGTAAGGAGGAGGATGTCTAGCAGATACTTCAGAAGGTTAAGAAACTTAACATGGATGCTCCTACTCTCTGGAAGCCGGAGTACCATAAATTGTTTGAAGTTGAGTATCCGTATGTCCGAAAACTTGCCGAGGCGTATCGCCTTCCTTTGGGTGATCTGATGAACCTTCTTCCCGACGAACCTGCTCCTCAGGATAAGACTGTGGTTTCTAAAGAGACTCCTCCAGCTCCTGTCACTAGCCAGACATCCAAGCCGGAAGATAATTTGAAGAAAACTTCTTAAGTTGCGTTGTGTGTTTACCTTTCGACTGGATGAATGTAATAAAACAATATTCTTTTTTGTGATGCATGTGACAATACAATGTCATTTTCTGTTGTAATTATTCTCTTTCAGCACGTGTGGTGCTTTTAACAATATAATGTCGTAATTGATGTTTACTTCTACTTACTCCTATTTATTTATGTATGTCGGGTGTCGTTGAATTTTATTCGCACCGCCTGTTTAATTTAGTTAAGCGTGGCATTATATACGTTTAAACGGGGTGAACTTGCACAATCCATTTAATAAATTGGACGGAGTGATTCTGCACAATCCGTTTGATAATTTGGACGGAGTGATTCTGCACGATCCATTTAATAAATTGGATGGAGTGATTCTGCACTATCCTTTTGATAATTTAGACGGAGTGATTCTGCACTATCCATTTGAAAATTTTGATGGAGTGATTCTGCACGATCCGTTTGATAATTTAGACGGAGTGATTTTACACGATCCGTTTAATAAGTTGGACGGAGTGATTTTGCACGATCCATTCAATAAGTTAGACGAAGTGATTTTGCACGATCCGTTTAATAAGTTGGATGGAGTGATTTTGCACGATCCGTATAATAAGTTGGACGGAGTGATTTTACACGATCCGTTTAGGCTTTTTCTTTGCACAATGAATGAAAAATAGAAGACAATGATTTCTTTGAAAACTTGCCTCCCGTCGACGTTTGGTGGGGCATACTGTCACAACTCGTAATTTCCGGTCATTTTCCAAACCTCGACAATTTACTATTCACAAGTTACTATTCATCGATCACTATTCATCGTTTTCGAGGTCAATTTGATATTCTGAGAAGCGTTCAGAAATTTTACTATTCACTTGACACTATTCATTTACGGAAGAAAATCACTATTCACGTGCATTACTCATGTCATCGTAAATTTAGTCTACGAGTATTCAAATTCGCGTAACCGTATTGGTTCAGGAGCGAATCCATGCATTATCATTTGGGACATTTCATACAGGCTAGAAATAGTCTGCATATCATCTTTATGGCACTTGCATACTATTCCACTCGTAGGGTATTCAAATTATATTTTTAATATAATTAACGATTTACGTATGTTTATTTTAAATAAACACTAATACGCGAACTATAAATGAAACTAACACGTCCGACACTTCCGACTATTATCCCAATATATTTTTATATTCATTTTAATAATATAAAAATTATAATATTAATTTACCCGGTATTTTGGAAACTTATTTATTACGTATCGTACGTCTAACTTAATAACGACGGTTTTCACCAAAATTAAACGATAATCACCCTAACTCTCCGTACTTGTACCCGATTTATTTTTACAATTTTTATAACTCTATTACGTCCCGAATAACTTCAACAAAACTTATTTCTAACAAACCCGGTACCCGATTAAACCTTAAACCTAAACCTAACCTAACTACACTTAACTACTAATACTAATTTTTCTAATTAATCACAAAACATATCCCCCCATTTCCCTCCCCTAGAACCGGCCACCCCCCCCCCCCCCCCCTAAAGTCTTCAAACATTAAAAATCTCACCAACACTCTTAAATGTACACCAAACTTTTGTCCCAAGTATATAATAAACTTTTCATCCATTTTTGTTACTAGAAATCATTTTTACTAAACACAAGCAAACTTTTTCTCTCTTTTCTCTTGAAGTTGGTTCGAATTAGGGTGATCAAGGAGCAAGGAGGATAATTTTTACAAGATCTTGTCATAAACTAGTTAATATAATCATCCTTGTTAGAGTTTTGAAATAAAAACTCAAGGATTAGTAGGCTTTTTATCATCTAAACTCTCTAAACCATCAAGTAAGTAAACAAACTCATTTTATGATTTTTACAAGTTATTATTATGTTCATATAATTTTCTTACAAGATCTTATACATGCATCAACTTGTACCACTCCATTTTTGTATATATTAACTTTGAAGCCCTAGAAATGGAAACATATGAAACCCTTGTTAGACCTAGTGGGGTGATGATGTTTAAGGACCCATGACACCCTAAGAAGGTGTATGGTAGGATTAGATTAGCCTTGTGGTGTTTGAAAGTGGATTGATGGATGATGGAACTAGTTTAGAGACTTGAAAATGGTTTTTGAAACTTTTGATATACCTACTGTCCCTATTTTAAATTCGTGGGAAAATCAGTAGATGGTGACTAAGTTTTGACCAAAGATTTAGAAAATACATTCAAAAACGAAACTTTAGGCGAAAGAACGGATTAAAACGAGTTTATAACGAAGGAGATATGATTTTTGCAAATTTAACGACGAAAACTACTTTTCCAAAAACTGCTTGCTGATTGGTAGAATACGACGGGTATTTTGAAGCATTAAACGTAACCTAAAAGAGCCGAGTTATCTAAAATATACTAGTATATACAAAGACGAATCCGTGGACATAAAGAACAAGGAAAACGAGCCTAAAACGACAAAGTTATACCCATTCTAACATCGTCAAACTATATATATATATATATATATATATATATATATATATATATATATATATATATATATGGACACAAATAAAAATAATAACGTACGCGCTAAACGGTATATTTTCTAGTAAATATTACTAAGGACTATTTTCTTATCAAACGAATACGTATGACCCGAGAGAATACTTATACGACTTAACGACGTATTTCAAGGTTTTCAATACAAGGAATTTAACGCTAACACTTTTTAACGAGATAGTACGACAAGTTATATACTCCTATATATGGATATATTTTCCTAAGTATGGAATCTATTTTACTACGACGATAACTAGTATTTTCAAATTACGAGTGGTATGAGTATCATGTGCATGTGCATTCATTTCAATTCGGCTTGATCTAAGTTAGATCATGGTTATTCATTTAGGTTGCGGCTAGTACTCGCGCCTCATTGTCCTGACTACTTTTACCTCATTGCACCATCTTTGTACCATCACTTCGAGGTGAGTTTCATAGCCCCGTTTTAATTCTATATTTTGATTTCAAATCCCACGGGGGAGAATACATTGCATTACTTATTTTTGTGTACATGCCTAAGTATAAAATTCATACATTGCTTAAGTTTCCTTATTACCACGTCTTGAAAAGTCCCCTTTTATTATCATGGACCGTTAATTTCTGGTACTAAGCGGGAGTGAGTGGATAGATCTATCGAGGGTGACGCCTCCATTCGTGTTTGGGTTGCTCCAAATGGAACGAATGCATTTCATGTCTTTATTATTAGAGTGTCTGGTAAACACTCATTGGGGCCAAGTATCGTCTAGCTTCGGGGTCATGAGCTTAAGAGCCAATGTATATATATTTTCCGGACATCCTATTTCTTGGCTTTACTTATGGCATATGTACACTAGATTTTACTTATAAATCTATGATTATTCACCAACTTTATGTTGACCGTTTTTCGCAATGTATTTCTTAGGTTGTTAAGGTAGCTCATGTGCATACATTTGGACCTTCATGGAGTCGCGGAGTCGACGCGTCTCACTATATTTTCTGCACTTATGAAACGTTTGATCTTGTTGAACTTATTCTAACTGTTTTGGCAAACTCTTTTGGGACCTAAGCTTTGTAAACTCTGAATGTTTTAATGATCAAACGCTGTATTTTCTAAACGACACTTTAGGTCGTTCAATATAACTGTAAGTATGGTGCTATGACAGTCACCCCAGGTATTCCATTCCGCTGCCATTCAGGTATTTTGGGGGTGTGACAGATTGGCATCAGAGCTAAGGTTATAGCGAACTAGGATGTATCTTGGACCCTAGACTATAACCACATCATCATAGCATCTCATCATTTCATCATAGGTGCATATTCACTATACATGTTGCTTTACGCACACACTGTACGAGTTATTCATACCCATACTCATATATATATATATGATTATATTGACCTGGTTCACAAGTGACATGTCTTCAGATACCCACGCCGTTATCCTTTCGTCGGATTCCGACGTTGAAGATGCCTTGTCATCTTCCACTACCATTATACCACCAGCTGTACTCACACCACCGTTAGCACTATTGAATTGTCATAAGAGCGAGGTTCTCATTCAGCCTATACATAGAATGCCGTTTGGTAGAGTATTCAGACTTAATTTTAATGGACTTATTTGGATGCTTATTACAAGGGAGATAGCATGTTTTATTTCCTTCACTAGTAGGACGCTTACTACTTAGGTACTACCACCACAGTGGGTTACTTATTACACTATTGGTCGTCCCATAGTGCGTACTTCAACTTTACCTCTTGGATATCGCGAGATAGCGCGAAAGAGGGTAGTATCCCATTCACTATTATCACCATTATCTCCTAACTCATCACTAGGATCTCATTGTCATCAATGTTATCCTCATCCTTTAGAATACCACCATTGTCAGTTTCCTTTTCCATTTTCACTTGCCATGAATTAGATAACACCTTGTGGATAATACCAAGATTACGGACTCAACAGGAACATCTGCAGGTTCCTCAAGAATGGCTTAGAATCTACACTATCTAGGACTTGATCGATGCACAATTTCAGACACTACTTCAGGACTATCTCGACCTTATGATGCCATAAACCTGATTTCACCTAGAAGGACTACAGGAAGTCTTTAGACTAGACTTATATCTTTACTAGCTGTTACTATTTTCCTAGCCACGAGAGGTATGGCATAGTTCGAAGAAACTTGTAGTATTTTGATTGATGTACGAACGGAATCACCAAGTATTGACTCTACTATAGGGGAATGGTTGTGCTATCTATGATATTGGCCCATATAGACCGAAACCTTCATGTATTATATTCATGTGTTATGAATATGATGATTGTTATTACCGATAAATTCTCATGGACTCTCATGATTTGATGGAAATAGATTTAAGCAAACCACTCCAAGCATGACACAAGCCGCTGTTGGACAATTCATTGCCAGGAACGCAACTACCCGCCCTCACCAAGGAACTTACTCACGTGGAATTTATGGGTTGTAATCCCCCCTTCTTTAGCGAAAATGTAGACACAAAAGAATTTCTCAAATGGTTCGAAGAATTAGAAACAATCTTTCAAAGTGGTGATTGTCGTAAGGAAGACAAGGTTAAGTTCGCCACTTGCACTTTTCAGAAGCATGCCCAGAAATGGTGGACTAAGTATGTCCAGGTAGTAGGAGTTGATGCTGCTTACTCACACTCTTGGGAGAAACTAAAAAGGATGATGAGTTTGAAGTTCTGTGTGAAAAGCGAATTACAAGCAATTGAACAAGAAACACTAAACCTTACCATGGAAGGAGATGATGTTGTCAAGTATACTGCTTATTTTTATGATTTTGCTCGACTAGGCTCTGCAATGGATGAACCGGAAAGCAAGAAACTCGAAAGGTACATCGGAGGACTTTCTCCTGAAATTCGTAGGATGGTCATCGCATGTGAACCCAATACCATGTCTGAAGCTATCCAGATGGCAATCGAAACAAAGGAACTCATAGTTCGCGACAAGACATCGGGAGACAATAATAACAACAAGAGAAAATGGGTCGGTAATCAGGATGCTAATGCTACTCAACGACCATTTAAGATACAACAAGTGGTGGAGACCTTTACTGCTGGGTCAAGCCAAAAGAAAGGATATGTAGGTAAATTACCCGAGTGCAACAGGTGTCAGTTTCATCACAAAGGACGTTGCCCGGAACCATGTGGCAACTGTAAGAAGATCGGACACAAAGCCAAGGATTGCAAGACTCCCACCCTCACAAAGCATCAGGAACTCACGGTAATCTGCCGTGAATGTGGAGTAGTGGGACACTTCAAGAGTGAATGCCCGGTGTTGAGAGACCGGAACTGGAGGAGGCAGTTCATGTTTTAAAACCATAATTCGAGCCCTCTAGGGTTGTACTTTCTTTTGGTACTTTCCATAAGTACGTTGATGTAACCTAGTTGTATTAAGCACTTTCCTATCCAATGTAATGACTATCTTTTGTTACCTCTATGATAACCATAACTTTCGTTTACTCCGCTTTCTATCCCAATCGTTCAATTTTCAATCGTTTCGTAACATTATGTCATTGCCTTATTAGAGATTAGGCCGATTTAGTATTTGACGGACTAGTAGATTATTACCATTCCGTAGTATTTACCCATGTATCCAATAAACCATTCCACGAGTTTTATTTCAAACTATTTTACTACCTTATGGAGAAATTGTTTTTATCAAATTTCTAAAATAAGCCGTTTTGTTACCATACTATAAACTGATTTTTCCGATACTACGCCAAATATTTACTATTATTACGCGAAACAATTTTTATATTACTTTGAAAGGGAATATTTAGTATACCATTTTTAATAACAACGCGTTGAACACCATCTAAAGCTTTTGAGAAAAATAATATTATTTTGATTAAATCAAGCATCGCATCATTAGTCCTCAACTATACATAGCCTGATCACCTATGTATACTTCAGGAAAGATTATGCCATGAAGGAAATAGTTACTTTATAAAGTATTGTTAATAACAATCTTCATCCAAAAGCGTTTTAAACAAATAAACTCTTTTATGAATATTTCTTTCTGACAAATTTTCTCTGGATACTTACCCCACCTGTCACACACTTAGTCATTAAGTTAGACTTTCCATTGACTTCTTTAGGAGAGACTTCCCATATTAAGTACTAGGAGGATTCCTTGATACAAGAAAAACAATAAAAGGGTTACGAAAACTACTAACCTAGAATAGAAGTATACACCAAGGCAATTTATAGCTCAATAACAGTTCTAAGATGCCACTGGACCATCCGACCCACCATCTCTGACCTAGTTGTCCGATTTTATTATTCAAAGGTACTAGCTAGACTGAGCTACGGGATCAAACACATTGTGAAGGTACGCTAAGCAACACCATGGGAATAAACCAAGCCTCCTAACCGATACTGTAAAGTGTTTTGAGTTAACATGGTCTCATCCATACGCAAACTTCCCTGCAGTGAGTTTACGACAAGAATGATTGATTCGAATTATGGATATCGATATAGATTCCCCTAAAGCATTATGTTCTTTAGAACTTCTGGATGACCTCACCTATACATCGAGAAAGGCATCAGACTCAAGAATATCTCCTCAGCTACATGTGAAGACAATACGGAAATTCATCGACATGGTATCAATTGAAACCCTCATATTGCCAACATGATAACAATTTCAACGATAAACCATCTCAGGACTTAAGTTGGTTGAATACCTAGACTTGTAGTTTTGTCGAATAATCGCCAATAGGCATTTTCTAATGTCAGGAACCGAATGTTAGACACCTATGCATTTATGCGAATATTTCCGATCCTACTATTTTATCCTTGTTAGTATTTTTACTTTTAAATGAAGTGGATTTCAAAATTTTGTCCATACAAATCACATATCTCGTGGAAAATAATTTTGAATTGCCTATTTTGAATAAATACGACCCTTTTTAGCCAGTATTTACTTGAACCATTATACAATGAGAAATGTTTAAACATCAAACTTTGGTAAATAGTTCTATTCACAACATGTTTGAAAACCGCGTCACATTTCATAACTATTAAATTTTGAATCATCAATAAAGCTAATATTGAGTATACCATTTGTTCCATTTTCTAAAATTGTTTATTCAGAAAAAGATTTCGACCAAAAACTCGAAAATCGCGAGATAAATTTGGAAACAAATCACCATACCATATCGCTTGTGCATTTAGGGCTTTGTGACTTGACAATAAGGAATATTGGAATAGGTGATGAAGGAAATTAGGAGGAACATCATAGAACGATTACAAACGTCAGTAATGGAGACCAAGCACAGTAGGCAAAGAATGACACATGTCTTAGCAATCCATTAGACCAAAACCCAAAGAATCAAATATTGTTAACCGTATTCTATCTTCTTCGTATAACGCCGTGTTCGAGAGACGTAACGTTGTGGAATTAGTCACAAGATTTATCGTACCGTTTCAATTATTCCTGATAAAGGTGATTGAATCACCTTGGACTTCTAGCAATCATTTTAAGATTTCCTTCGGAACCTCATAAAGATGTGAACACCGCCTATCATCCTCAGATCGATGGCCATAACGGGAGAACGATTCAAACATAGGAAAGCTATACTCAGAATATGAGTGATTGACTCTAGAAATGGTTGGACTAACCATTTACCATAAATTGGATTCTTTTACAACCATAGTTATCGCGCGAGCATAGAGACTACACCATTTGAGGCACTTTATGGTCGAAGTACCAATTACCCGTTTACAAACTGAAATCGGAAAGTTAAAAATTCACTGATCTAGAACTAAACCATGGAACAACAAAGGAAATTTCACAAGACAAGAATCGGTTACAAGCAACGAGAAACTGGTAGGAGTTATGTTGGTACATGACGCACATCATACGGATTGGGTATCCTTGAACAAGCAAATTTACTAGATTCACGTGAAAGAACGAACTAAATTGAAAGCTTTGCCTTGGAGAGGCATGATACGATTTTGGTAACACGAGAGATTGAACTTTTAAGTATATTGGACCATTTCAGATTCATGATAGAATCGACCAGCTGACATATAAGATTTGAGTTCTGACAGAGTTCAGCAACATATATTACCCATATTACATTATAAACCTGAAGAGACACTGATCATCTATTGACGAACCAAACTCGGAAAAAGCCAAACTCACTATTCCAATAGGCATTCATGAAATAACCAGAAATTTCCTACAAGTCGAGAATCAATTACAAATTCTATAAGTTGTAAACCCTTAAAACTTCAAGTTGGTAGCCAGATCACGTTGAAAGTTCTGCCTAGGAAAGGCATGATATTATTCGGAAAGATTTGGAAAGTTAAAACCGATATACACTGGACCATGTAATAATTCAGACAGAGTAGGCCTAGTAGCCTTCAGACTTGAGCCTTGTTAAAGAACAGCCGGATTACACAACTATGTTTCACCTAATCAAATCCAGGAAATGACTTTCAGATTAGTCAATCATAATCCCATTTGGAAGGGAATCCAACCTTGAGACAAACGTAAACTGGGTAAGAGAACCAGTAGAAAGCATGGACCGTGAGGTCGAACGGTTGAAGCAAAGTCAAATTCCTATCGTGAAAGTTCGCTGGAATTCTTGAAAAGGACCCGAATTTACTTGGGAACGAGAGGACCGAATGCAACTCAAGTATCCACGTCTTTTTGACCAAATATACTTCAGAGACCAACCAAAACTGAACTTCGGGACGAAGTTCCTGTTAGAAGGGAAGACTGTCACAACTCGTAATTTCCGGTCATTTTCCAAACCTCGACAATTTACTATTCACAAGTTACTATTCATCATTTACTATTCATCGATCACTATTCATCGTTTTCGAGGTCAATTTGATATTCTGAGAAGCGTTCAGAAATTTTACTATTCACTTGACACTATTCATTTACGGAAGAAAATCACTATTCACGTGCATTACTCATGTCATCGTAAATTTAGTCTACGAGTATTCAAATTCGCGTAACCGTATTGGTTCAGGAGCGAATCCATGCATTATCATTTGGGACATTTCATACAGGCTAGAAATAGTCTGCATATCATCTTTATGGCACTTGCATACTATTCCACTCGTAGGGTATTCAAATTATATTTTTAATATAATTAACGATTTACGTATGTTTATTTTAAATAAACACTAATACGCGAACTATAAATGAAACTAACACGTCCGACACTTCCGACTATTATCCCAATATATTTTTATATTCATTTTAATAATATAAAAATTATAATATTAATTTACCCGGTATTTTGGAAACTTATTTATTACGTATCGTACGTCTAACTTAATAACGACGGTTTTCACCAAAATTAAACGATAATCACCCTAACTCTCCGTACTTGTACCCGATTTATTTTTACAATTTTTATAACTCTATTACGTCCCGAATAACTTCAACAAAACTTATTTCTAACAAACCCGGTACCCGATTAAACCTTAAACCTAAACCTAACCTAACTACACTTAACTACTAATACTAATTTTTCTAATTAATCACAAAACATATCCCCCCATTTCCCTCCCCTAGAACCGGCCACCCCCCCCCCCCCCCCAAAGTCTTCAAACATTAAAAATCTCACCAACACTCTTAAATGTACACCAAACTTTTGTCCCAAGTATATAATAAACTTTTCATCCATTTTTGTTACTAGAAATCATTTTTACTAAACACAAGCAAACTTTTTCTCTCTTTTCTCTTGAAGTTGGTTCGAATTAGGGTGATCAAGGAGCAAGGAGGATAATTTTTACAAGATCTTGTCATAAACTAGTTAATATAATCATCCTTGTTAGAGTTTTGAAATAAAAACTCAAGGATTAGTAGGCTTTTTATCATCTAAACTCTCTAAACCATCAAGTAAGTAAACAAACTCATTTTATGATTTTTACAAGTTATTATTATGTTCATATAATTTTCTTACAAGATCTTATACATGCATCAACTTGTACCACTCCATTTTTGTATATATTAACTTTGAAGCCCTAGAAATGGAAACATATGAAACCCTTGTTAGACCTAGTGGGGTGATGATGTTTAAGGACCCATGACACCCTAAGAAGGTGTATGGTAGGATTAGATTAGCCTTGTGGTGTTTGAAAGTGGATTGATGGATGATGGAACTAGTTTAGAGACTTGAAAATGGTTTTTGAAACTTTTGATATACCTACTGTCCCTATTTTAAATTCGTGGGAAAATCAGTAGATGGTGACTAAGTTTTGACCAAAGATTTAGAAAATACATTCAAAAACGAAACTTTAGGCGAAAGAACGGATTAAAACGAGTTTATAACGAAGGAGATATGATTTTTGCAAATTTAACGACAAAAACTACTTTTCCAAAAACTGCTTGCTGATTGGCAGAATACGACGGGTATTTTGAAGCATTAAACGTAACCTAAAAGAGCCGAGTTATCTAAAATATACTAGTATATACAAAGACGAATCCGTGGACATAAAGAACAAGGAAAACGAGCCTAAAACGACAAAGTTATACCCATTCTAACATCGTCAAACTATATATATATATATATGGACACAAATAAAAATAATAACGTACGCGCTAAACGGTATATTTTCTAGTAAATATTACTAAGGACTATTTTCTTATCAAACGAATACGTATGACCCGAGAGAATACTTATACGACTTAACGACGTATTTCAAGGTTTTCAATACAAGGAATTTAACGCTAACACTTTTTAACGAGATAGTACGACAAGTTATATACTCCTATATATGGGTATATTTTCCTAAGTATGGAATCTATTTTACTACGACGATAACTAGTATTTTCAAATTACGAGTGGTATGAGTATCATGTGCATGTGCATTCATTTCAATTCGGCTTGATCTAAGTTAGATCATGGTTATTCATTTAGGTTGCGGCTAGTACTCGCGCCTCATTGTCCTGACTACTTTTACCTCATTGCACCATCTTTGTACCATCACTTCGAGGTGAGTTTCATAGCCCCGTTTTAATTCTATATTTTGATTTCAAATCCCACGGGGGAGAATACATTGCATTACTTATTTTTGTGTACATGCCTAAGTATAAAATTCATACATTGCTTAAGTTTCCTTATTACCACGTCTTGAAAAGTCCCCTTTTATTATCATGGACCGTTAATTTCTGGTACTAAGCGGGAGTGAGTGGATAGATCTATCAAGGGTGACGCCTCCATTCGTGTTTGGGTTGCTCCAAATGGAACGAATGCATTTCATGTCTTTATTATTAGAGTGTCTGGTAAACACTCATTGGGGCCAAGTATCGTCTAGCTTCGGGGTCATGAGCTTAAGAGCCAATGTATATATATTTTCCGGACATCCTATTTCTTGGCTTTACTTATGGCATATGTACACTAGATTTTACTTATAAATCTATGATTATTCACCAACTTTATGTTGACCGTTTTTCGCAATGTATTTCTCAGGTTGTTAAGGTAGCTCATGTGCATACATTTGGACCTTCATGGAGTCGCGGAGTCGACGCGTCTCACTATATTTTCTGCACTTATGAAACGTTTGATCTTGTTGAACTTATTCTAACTGTTTTGGCAAACTCTTTTGGGACCTAAGCTTTGTAAACTCTGAATGTTTTAATGATCAAACGCTGTATTTTCTAAACGACACTTTAGGTCGTTCAATATAACTGTAAGTATGGTGCTATGACAGTCACCCCAGGTATTCCATTCCGCTGCCATTCAGGTATTTTGGGGGTGTGACACATACTTGTCATTAATTTAACTAAAGTACAACTTCATTTTACAAGAAACAATTACGAAGGTTAACAGCATTCCAAGTGCGAGTAACTTCACGTTCGTTCATCGTTTTAAGTTTATACGAACCGTTCTGATAAGCTTCAATCACTCTGTACGGCCCCTCCCAATTTGGGCCTAAATTCCCCTGACCTTCGACTCTGCTAGCTTCATTCCTCCGGTACACAAAATCTCCTACTTTGAATGACACTGGTCTGACCCTCTGATTGTTGTATTGCTCAACCTTGGCTTTATATTTCTCCTATTGGATTGCTGCCATTTCGCGCCTTTCTTGCAGCAGGTCTAAGTTTAAGCGTTGTTGCTCCTCACTATTTTCCGGATTCTAAAGCATGGTCCGGTGCGTAGGCATTGCTATTTCAGCAGGCAATACGGCTTCGCTTCCGTATGTTAAACTAAATGGGGTCTCTCCGTTGCTTGTTTTTAGAGAGGTTCGAAAGGCCCATATGACGTTGGGTAATTCATCGACCCATCCGACTGTCTCCCTTCGTAACCTGGTCTTGATGCCATGCATTAAACTTTTGTTAGCTCTTTCGACCAAACCGTTGGCCTGGGGATGTGCCACCGCAGTTTTGATTTGCTTTATTTTTAATATTGTGCACCAACCCTTGAATGGATCATTCACGAAATTTGTTCCTTTGTTCGTGACGATCGGCAGTCCGAACCTGCAGATGATGTTTTCCCACACAAATATCTTTCCGTCCTTACCGGTGGTTTTGGCTACCGGTTTGGCTTCAATCCATTTCGTAAAGTAATCAACTGCCATGATCACAAACCTTACCTTTCCGGGTGCTTCTGGTAGCGGACCCAACATATTCATTCCCCATTGGTAAAAAGGTCATGGTGCCATGATGGATGTCATGATGGTTTTTGGTAATTTAGGTACCGGAGCATGGATCTGGCAGGCATCACACTTCTTGATTTCTTCCCTAGCATCCCTGTGCATCGTAGGCCAATAATATCCTTTTCGTATGAGCTTGGCTACTACCGATCGAGGTCCGGAGTGCATTCCACATATTCCTTCGTGAACCTCCCGGATGACATTGTTTGCTTGCAATGGCACCACACACCGTAGCATAAGATTTAGATAGGACTTTTTGAATAAGACACCATCCTCCATCACATACTGAGGGATCTTCATCCGTAATGCCCTTGCTTTATTCTGGTCTTCCGGCCATACACCCTCTTCTAAGCACTGGATGATAGGAGTCATCCAGTTGTCTTCCTTTCTTCCACAATGTCCCTCACCTGCTTTTCGTCCGTCGATGGTTTCTCCAATACCTCGACAAGGATCTCCTTAGTAAGATGGTTAAAGGCCACTAGAGCCAACTTACTAAGCACATCTGCCTTCTGGTTCTGCGCACTCGGTATGTTGCGGATCTTGAATTTCTAAAATTACTTAATGTGGTCCTTAGCTGTTGCCAAATACTTTTTCATGCTTTCCTTGGTTGCTACAAAGCTCCCGTTGATCTGGCTTGCGACCAGCTTAGAATCTACCCGGACATCCAGTGCATCTACCTTCATTTTCCTTGCAATTCTTAAACCTGCCAGCAATGCCTCATATTCGGCTTCATTGTTCGTTCTGTCGAAGTTGAGATAGAGGGCATCCGTGTGTTCGACTTGGGCCGGTCCGATTAGGACTAAACCTGCCCCTGACCCCTTCTTGCTTGACGCTCCATCAGTGTACAAATTCCACTCTTCTTCTTTGGAAACATCACATATTTCTTTCGTAGGTTTGCTAGGTCGTGGGCCTTCGTTGCTTACTGGAACTTTCGAAAAGAGTTTCGCGAGGACTTGTCCTTTTACCAAATTCCTTGGTACATATGTGATGTCATAAGCCCCCAGTTCTATGGAAAACTTGGCCAGCTTCCCTGAGGCTTCCGCCTTGCCCAAAATTTGCTTTATCGGCTGATCCGTTATGACCTTAATGGGATGAGCTTGGAAGTACCTTCTTAATTTTCGTGATGAGTACAACAAAGCTAGCGCCAGCTTCTCTGTCTGTGCATAATTCTTTTCGGCTTCTTGGAGGGTCCGGCTTATATAATGAATGGGGAGTTGCTTCCCCTCTCTCTCTCCGTTAGAAGTACTATATTGATGGCTTCCTTAGCGGCTGAGAGATAGACATACAAAGTTTCCTTCGGTATTGGTGTTGACAAAGACGGGAGGTCGAGAATGAGCTTTTTGAGGGACTGGAAGGCCTCTTCGGCTTGTTGGGTCTATCGGTATTCATCCCTGTTTTCTTTTGTGATGTTTTTCAGTGTTTCGAAGAAGGGAAGTGACTTCTCCGCAGACTTTGCTAAGAAGCGATTCATGGCTGCCAACTTTCTGCTTAAACTTTGCATTTCCCTGAATGTGGATGGAGACTTCATCTGAGCTATCGCCTACGTCTTCTTTGGGTTTGCTCTTATGCCCTCCGATGTCACCACATATCCCAAGAAATTGCCTTCTTCCACACCGAAGGAGCATTTTTTTGGATTCAGTTTCATGTTTGTTTTCCGTAGATTGTAGAAAGTTTCAGCAATATCTGCCAGCATTTCTTTTTCCCCGGTGTTTTTTATCACCATGTCATCCACATAAGCTTCTATGTTCCTTCCTATTTGGGACCGGAAAACAGAATCTACTAACCGCTGATAAGTGGCTCCAGCGTTTTTCAATCCAAATGGCATCTTCGTATATAAATATGTTCCCCTCTCCGTGTAAAATGTTGTTTTCTCTTCATCTTCTTCAGCCATTTGGACTTGGTGATATCCCTTATAAGCGTCAAGGAAACACTTATACTTGTAGCTAACCACTGACTCAATCTTCCAATCAATCTCCGGTAAAGGGTAATAATCTTTCGGGCACGAGGAGTTCAAATTCTTGAAATCGATGCACATCCTCCAACTTCCGTCACATTTTTTGACTAAGACTGGGTTGGAGACCCAAGTTGGATAACGTACGGGACGCACTATTCCTGCTTTTAGCCATTCCTCCACCTCTTTCAAGACCACTTGATTCTTTTTCGCTGACAAGTTACACTTCTTTTGTGCCACCGGAGGGTCTGCAACATTGACATTGAGATGGTGCTTGATAAGTCTTCTGGGGACCCCGGTCATGTCTCCCAGCTGCCATGTGAACACATCTTGGTTTTTTCTTAACAATTCCACCAAATCCATTTGGAACTCTTTAGAAAATCCTTTTCCTATAGTGAGTAACTGTTCTGGGAAATCCGGGTTGATCAATACTTCCTCCGTCATTCTAGTTTCTTCGGGACCCGTCATTTCCGCTTCTTGAGGAACGTCCTTCTGCTTCCGTTCCACCCGTTCTTCTAGCCTTTGACACTCAAGTACTACCGCAGGACGAGTGGTCAGCGTTGCTATACCCCGAGGGTGGGGAACTTAAGCATGGAGTGAGTGGTAGATGGGATTGCCCTTAGCTCTTTTATACCAGTCCAACCGATAATTACATTATAAGGGGAGGGAGACCTGACCACACAGAAGTTCATAATTGTTCGGCGAAACAGAGCCGCATTGCCGAAGCACACTTCCAGATCGATCTTCCCTAACGGCCTGTTAGTTTCTCCAGAAAAGTCGATGAATGAAGTGATGGTCTCCCGGAGCCTTTCCCTTATTTCCGAGCAGAGATTTTTGAAGCAGTGCTCATACATGATGTCTACCGACGACCCTTCGTCTACATATACCCTTCGGACCAAATACCATTCTATTTCCCCCTCCACGATAAGGGGTTCCTCTCATAGTTCCCCTTCGGGGAAAGGATGAAAAGTTATTGGTACATTCATCCAGTTCTCCACATGACCGCAATATCTCCGCTTCCTGTTCTCTCTGGATCCCCTTACCATATTGATAACTTTAGCTTTTCCTGTGTCACCCCCTCTCGGCGGGTCTCTGCCCCTTCCAACGTCTTTTTGTTTCCAATATCTTAAAAGATGATCCAGCTTTCCGGATTTCAGTGCGATCTCCAGCTGCTTTTTGAGTTAGTGGCAGTCATTAGTCAAATGCCCCTTCTCACCATGATGTTCACAGAACCTATCCATGTTCTCTATCTTCAGTCTGTCGCTCGTCGTTGGTGGACGGGGCAAATTTAGTGATGCTTAGTCGCTAGTATTTCCCTTGGGAGCTTGCTCAGGGCCCCTAGTGCTGAACGGTCGAGATCATACTCGAGGGGTTCATTCCGACGGTAATCCTGTCGGTTATGATCCTGGCAGTAGGAGTTGTCTCTGGGAGCCACATAAGGTTGATATGTGTTCTTTTATTTGTGATCGTTCCAACGATCTCCCCTCGGTCTATCTCCGTAGGTGTTTCTGTTTTGCTTATCTCCCTTGTACCCAGAGTATCCTTTCTTATTCTGCTCAAAACCTTCGCCTCGCGGCAAATCTGTTTCCAGGTACGCTTTCTCGGACCTGACAAAATCGTCAACCCTAGTGAACATTTTTGTGATCGTACGTGGAACTTTGTTTGAGAACTTCTTGGCTAAAGCTGGACATCTGTGTGCTTCCATGAAGGCCGAGATACACATGATCTCCAGTACACCGCTGCTATAACTCGCCTCGTCTGTCCACCGTTCTTTGAAGTCGGGCAGGGATTCATGTGCCTTCCGGACAATCTTTGTAATCTCCGTAGGATCTCTGGTGCACTTCTCTTGCAGAGAAAACCTGGTCGAAAATTGTTCCCTCAACTCATTCCAACTGTCAATGCTACCTGGTTCTAAACGTTCAAACCAACCTCCGGCAGCTCCATCTAGGGTTTGTTGGAACATAAGGCACCAAGTGGGCATCAGCCATTGCCTTTGATTGGCGGCTCCGGTGAATCTTGTGAGATGGTCATTCGGATCCTTCGTAAAACCTCATGTTCAGGGGCATCCCGTAGTTCTGTCCGGAGAACTCCACAATTCGATGGGTGAATGGAGAACTCGACATTTCTTTGAACGGCTTCTTTAAATCGTCGTCTTCTTCTTCCACGACCTTATCCTTTCCTCTGTTTTTATCCCCCTCGTCTCCGAAATCGAGACGTATTGGTCTGAGCATATTCTCCCCTCGAGCGTTGTGTTTCTTAATCAACTCGGTTAGGGACGCTACACGACCCAGAATAAGCTCCTGCAGGTTTGGAGAATCGTTCTCCGGACCGTCATGATTGTCCGCATTGTTATTTGTGTTACTTTCGTCGTTGGTCCCGCTCCCCCCGGCTTGGGGAAGAAGGATGTGAAAAGGCGGAGGGTCTGTCATTCTTTTACTTGGGCAGAATGAATAATAGGTCCCACGGATGACGCCAATTTGTTGAAGTAAAACCTTGCTGGAGGTCCGACTTCTTTTAGTATCCTTCGGAAGTGTCCTCCGGATGTGGTTTTGTACCTACACACACGAAACACGCACGTTAGTCTCGCCTTGGGTTTTATCCCAAGACCAACCTTTGGTATGAGAGTACGAATATGATAGTACGAAGGGTTAAATAATAAATGAGAGTGAATGCAATAAGTGTGTGTTGGTTGTCAATAATAAATGAGGTGGGGTATTTATACTACCTACACGTCGTTACCTACTTTGTCTGGGAATCAAGCGAGACGAGCTAGGCCTCGCCTAGTTGGTAGGTGCCAGGTTGTACATGGGATACAATCCCGTGAAATCTGGGATGACGGCGTGGCGGCGACCCGTTTTATTGTCCATGAGGTAAGGCACGTTGTCTGGATAAAAGGGTTCACTCTCTGAAGTGATTTAGATCTGATCTACCATCCGGAGGCGGTGATGAGTCCGAAAAGTACGAGCCTTCCTGGCACATACGGCAACAAAGACGTAAAATCCGGGGTGAAAATTTTTGATAATATTTATAAGGGTTTTTCTAACTTGTGCCTTAGGGCAACAAGTTAAGTATACCAAAAGTACACAAGGGCTTACGAAAAAGTACACAGAGATCAGCATAAAAAGTACACTTGTCTGTACTTTTATTTGAATCCCTATGTACTTTTAATGTACTTTTTGTGTGCTTAACTTGTGCCCCTATAACACAAGTTAGAAAAACCCTATTTATAAACTACATTACAAATCAATTTTTTAAAAGGAAAAAGTACAAAAATTGTCATATTACACAACAATGTTTTTTGCTAGAGGGCATGGGTCACTCTCACGCATATGTCTCCGCCTGCATAAATAGTCAATTTGCTAATATAGACTCGAGTCGATCGTAATATGCTCGTAGTTTGTTATGTCTCGTTAGCCTCGGCGACAACTTTTATCTATCATTGGTGAAAATTTTCCTTGTTCATGTTGAAAGAAAAACATTTCCCAAAATGGATTATGTGGAAGAACCGTCAATTCGTTACATTTATATTAGAATAACAAAGCTAGTTACGCAACTACTATCGTCCTCTTATTATTTTAACTTAAATTCTTCAACCCCAATGCTATGGTCCCCTCTATATCTCACTACATTCACCGAAATCTTTTTACAATTTTCCATGCACTTACAAACAAACAAAGAAAATACTTTCTCACACTTATTTACTCAAGAAAATATCAAAAATGTTGATCTATGTTCGAAAACAAAAGTAACCCTTTAAGAATAACGGGTATATATATAATCTACTAATGTTTGCCATATAGCGTTATTGACTATATTTTCTTCTCAAGCGTCATTAAACCTCTTCTGTTTCATCATGACTATTAATATTAGACCTTTTTTAACAAAATATTCGACTACTGATTTTAATGAAAACAAGATAAATATCGTATGATTTGACTAATAATTACCTACAGGAAGAAAAACATTTAAGTGATTGTAATAAAAAAATGTGAGGGAGGGTGGCACGACACATGGCACGTGACTATCACGTAGGAGTGACGTTCCCAAGAGGAACCTGGACCAAATGTCATTAGAATCCAAATTCCAAGAAAAAGTAGTGTTTAACGTTGGTTTAATTAGATGGAAAAATTACCCTTTTCATTTTTTTATCTCAATTAAAAATACTTCTTTTGCGTGCCTTCCCCATGTCAAAGATGACAAACTTTCTTTATTTATAATGTCTCCTTCCAATATCTTTGTCTATCACTAGTTATTCAATTACGTGTTTCCACGGTTAGCTAGAAGATAACTCTCATACTTGTACTAAACTATTAGTAAAACCACCATATATAGCGGGAAGCTAAGGTTCAAAATAGAAAAGAATTGTTACGTTATTTGATATCAAGATAATAAATAATGTCTTCTAATTTAGTATCTACTTTATTAGGTAGGATGGTGTAACCCATAGTTTCTTTCCTGGTCATTGTTTTGTTTTTGAGTCTTAGTCTCTTTGTTTTGTTATCTTTATTTTGTACTTTTATTTAGGACTTGTCTTGGGGGAAAGTCAAGTATCTCGTTGTAAGTGGGGCTCGCCTTTTTCTTGTATGTTTGTTTCGTTTGGTTCTAATATATATCGGCCTTTCAAAAAAAAATAATGTCTTCTAATCTATCTTTACTATATCTACCAGCCAATCAAAACACACACTCAAAACTCTTACTACTCCGGGTTTCCATGTAGTAGCTAGTAAGTAATACATATTATGCACCCGATGTCAGTACAAGGTGTATTACGTTCAAATCTTATCATATACACATCTTAAGAGCGGCGAAGGAAATTGTTTGAAAAGTTATGAAAATATCTCAATTAAACTACGTATATCTAAGTCAATACTCTCTCAGCTCGCCACTGATTAGGTAAAAACAAAAATAATGAAAAAATGTCATTTGTACTGTAAGCTTTAAAACATTGGAGTTAAATTGAAACGAACATCTTCCATTTCTCGATCTCTGGTAGTCTACTAATTAGAAAGACTTCCAACTTGAACGTGAACAATCACTAGTTAATAAGATTTCCAAATTAATAGTAAACGTGAACAATCAAATAGTTAAAAAAAGAATTCTAAAACCATAGAGGAGGTTGTGATCGAGTTAACGGTTAATCCTCAGTTTAGCATACTTAGAGGCGTGTGGTTACAATGGTGGTGGATACTTAGGAGACCCAAAACAAACATTGTAAGTAATTGTATGCGCATGCTACATTGCTATACAAGAGACATAACACTTAATGGTACAGCAAATGGTGGAAAAGGGATTTGCAACAACCAGAACGACACTTGTAACGGTGCATAAGTATCTGGTAGTAAGAGCACCAGGTACAGTGCGTTATAAGGTGCATTTTGACCCATTGGCGTGAGCCAGCCAAACCCCATGTCGCCTTATAGACTGTCGCGCCTTGGTGGCCAACTAAGTTATACGTAATTTTTTTTTCTTTTTTCGGATTTTCTGGTAGGTATTGGGTACGCGTGTGTTTATGTGTGTGTGTTTTGGTGGGGTTTTCAAGTGACTCAACGAAGAAGAAAAAGATGACATATCTTTTATGTTCGCTTTTAATCTCCGTTAGTTAAGTTCTTGCACCATTAGTCCTTATTAGATTTGCATTGTTAGTCATTTGATTTTTTCTTGCATAATTAGTTCCTAAAATGAATAAATTTGGCAAGTTATCTTATTAAAACCAAATAACGTTTTAAATTTTATATGTTGCTTTATTTAGAAAATGAAAGAAGAAATTGTGGGTCTCTGTCCAATAACTTGAATGATGAGAGAAGCTATTTTGGATTAAGTTATATGTTCTGAGTTATGCATAAGGGAAATTGATGAAGTGAATACTTTTTGCTATAACTTGATACTGCACCTTGTGCTCTGAAGTGATCGGATGTTAACGGCACTAGGACTGTCCCAACCCGGCCACAAAACGCTGTCATTTCAACCATATGTCATCAGTACGTGACTTCAAATCTTGATTGATTGAGGATGTTATGGCTAGCTTTGTGTTTTAGTGCAATTTGCTTCTCAGCAAAATAAATAAATAAATAATAATAATGAAAAAAATGGCTAATGACACCAAAATGTATTATAGTTGTCACTTATTCCTTTTATATATATAAAACAATTTTTTTTGCTATTTTTTGTACTAAACTTGATTTTTTATGTATTTTTGTGTATTTTATGACTATTTTGCCTCTCATTTTACTAACATAGGAGAGGCAAAATATCATAAAGCACACAAACATGCCTAAAAATTCAAGTTTAGTACACATAATAACAAAAAATTGTTCGATATATATAAAAAGAAATGATGACAACTATGATACATTTAAAGGCGGTTAGAAAGAAAGAAAGAAAAACTATCTACAACTTATACGATGCTAGTTCCTGCTGCATGTTGTTCGTTCGTAAGAAGGTATATTTAAAACCCTGTAAACGTATTTATCACATTAACTTCATAATCAAATGTCAAACATGCATGCATATTCTGCCCTCCTAACGCAATTATTCCTTTAACTTCATAATGAACAAGTACGCACATTCTATACTACAATGACTCAATAAAAAGTGATAACTACTAAATAATATTTCACCTAATAAAATACGTACCAATTGCAACGCAAGTAGTGTATGTATGTTTAGCTATTATTTGTGTGACTACCTAATAAAAGTACTCACTTTTTAGACACAAAAGGCTTCCAACTATAATTTGCATTTCTAAATGCAATTAAATTAAAGGACCGTTAGTCACATTCACCATCATGATCATTCATCAAATGCATCTCACAAAAACCAGTACACGTCTCATCGACATCAATTGTGGCACCAGTGGTACACATAAGTCGGGTGATCATTGGTCGTCCGATGATCGTATGCAATGTAATTTCTTAGTAGTTGGCCTCCTTTATGAAGTTTTAAATTAGGTCATTAAACATCCATCTACGGTTCTTGCTATATCTAACTTTTAATTGATGATCAAGAAAACTTATCATGAAGCTAGTATGAATAAACAAAAAAAGGTATTAGATCGTATAATCCACACAGGGCCGGCTTTGAGAGTGTGCAAGGTGAGCGACCGCACAGGGCCCCAAAATTTGTAAGGGCCTCAAAATTTGTCCCGTTAATAATTATATGCATGTGTACGCATATTTTTCACAAAGAAAAAAGTATTTAGATGAGAAAGTATCTTAAATGAGTAATATGTTAGAACGTTTAACTAACTAATTATATTATATCTTATAAATGATGACAGTTTATATATATCATTTTTTATCGAAAGACATCATTATTTAATTTTGTCCAGGGCCCTCAAAAATTTCATAAATTCATGAGACGGCCCTGAATCCACATATAGCATGAAATTGCCTAAACAAGCAAACTTCTTTTCCTTTGAAAAAGTCATTCAAATTAAAGGATCATGATAAAACTTGTTGCGACTTCGTGTTTCGCCAGTATATTTAGATTTCAGGGAAACGTTTGCTAACAAATAGACAATGAACTAAATCTCATCTACAATTTTTTAGATACTTTAATTCACAGAAAATAGAAACAAAGTCTAGCCATGTTATAAAAAGGTATACACATCTTCTTAGCCATGTTTGGGGGTTATATGGTAGGTATTTTATATTGATAAGTATTGCAAGTACTAACTAAGAGACAAAAGAAGACTATGTAATATGGAATTTTGATGAGTTTTGTGATTTGGGTTGAGTATTCAAAGCATATGCACATGCAAATGAATTCTAAAATAGGGTTTGTTAAGTTAATATTAATATAAATCATGCAAATCATCCCATTGGGATAATATATAATTAGGAATATTCGCACGCAACGCATCAACATTAGCATTAGACGACCGGTCGTATAATGAATTGGTCTTCATAATTTGCTTTATTACGGAGCAACTAACTTAACCATGTGACAATATCTTGGGATTGAGACTTTCTGCACGAATTCACATAACATCACGCTTTCTTTCTTTTGTTTTTCTTCTTCGATCCCATCTTAAACATTTTTATATTAACATGTTGTTTGTATATGTTTACAAACTATCCTAAATTAATAGTATGTAATAATCTTCTTCAACGTGGAATGTTAGTTGGTTTCTTCTTCGCAACCAAGTCAAAGATCTTGCAGAAATGTAGAGCCCGCAATACTAATGGGTACGTCCTTATGTCTCGCCCAAAAATAATACGTGAATCAGAATGTTTAATATGACTCCAAGGAAGGTTCACACAAGCATATGTCCATTTTAAAAAGGGTTTTTTGCTAATAAGAACTATTAAAGTTGTGGTTAAAGATGATCCTAAATTAAAACAATATAAAGACAATCACTTGCTTAATGACAATTCTGAGAGACGTTGTTAGCAAAACTCTTTTAAAAAACATAAATCATTTTGCTTGCAAATTAAAGTCTTTGTTCACCGATCCAGAACCAACTGAATTACACATCAAAATAATATTGATAATACTTAATCTGATGGTACTATCTTTTCTACAAACCTAATTGACTAGTACTGTTTCCAAATTGTGTTCATTTTAATCACTTTGGTAACTATTTTAAAAAGCATGTATCAAGTTCCTCGTTTGAAAAAACATGTATTGGGTTTAACGATTTTGCCTCTTGTTTTAAAACTACACCTAGAGCACTTTGAGTGACCAAACATTTAAGATCGGAGGTGGATTCAGAATTTTATAAGATATGTACTATGTATAATCTTTTGAAAAGACCAAACGGCTTGCGTCTCAATACCGGTAACTCGTGTTGTGTGATAAGCTCTCCAACTAAATAGTTGCGGGTTTAACTCCTGTTTAAAACACGTGAGATTGATTTGTGATAAAAATATTGTGAAATAGTTAAATTGTCGTTTTAAAAGAAAAAATCTTTTTGAAAGGTAATATTGTACTTGCTCTTAAATTTTAAACTGTAAAAAGAAAAATTTACACCACGAGTGTGGTCCTTTAGTTATGTCCGCTCCTATTTAAGACGCTCTCTTATAATAATAGTTACAACTTACAACTTTAATTCTAAAATAAATAACTTCGTTCTTTTTTCTATAGACGTATACTTAATTAATATTATTAACGTTTTGGTAAGAAATCTTCTCTTTCCCTTTATTTTTTTTGAAAATGATTGGGAAGCCTAATTATATGTCTAAAGATGTGCCTAAACATGTGTGGCATGATCCTGATGGTTTGTGAAAAAGTGAGTCCCATAGCTACAGCCATCAGGATGATGCCACACAAGTTTATGCACATCTTTAGACACAAAATTTAGGTCTCTCAATTACTACTCTATTTTTTTTACACAAGAAGTAAAAAAGTTAACCATAAATAGGGTGTTAATCGATTATGTTATTGGGTTTTTCGATTTATTCGGTTCAGTTTAATTGGTTAATATTTATTTTCTGAGTAAAACTAAAAATCAAACCAAACCGAATTGTAATTGGATTAAGAAAACCGAACCGAATAACTCGAATTGTTTAACTTTAATTATTTGTTTATTTAATTATATAAACTTGCATAAAAAAATCAAACTTAAAAAATGTTATTATATTATGAAAGTTTTAATGTCTTTTTGTATATAAATATATAAAAGATATATATTGATGTGAATTTCAGTTTTCATTTTGTCAAAACCATATTAAAACCGAAAACTGAATAATTAATTCGGTTTGCTTCGATTTTGACAAATTCGGCTCAGTTAGAAATTAAATTCAGTTTTTCTCAGTTCAATTTGATTTCAGTTTTCGGTTTTGATGGGTGAAACCCGAATTCTGCACACCCTGTCCACATATAATTTTAGAGTTTGTTATAGGTTTATACAAACGAGGTGGGCAACGGTCCGCCGCGTTGCGGCGGGCCGTTGTTTCATGTCGTTGATTATTGCACATTATTTTTTTTGTTAAGTAGAAAGTGGGTCAGGTGTTCGGTGCGGGGTTAAAAAGTCCCCAAAAAAATTGAAACGGCGTGGTTCTTGAAGGCGTTTTGCAGCGGGGCTCGCTAAATATATGATAGATAAAAGTTTAAAGTAGTTTCGCAAGCCATTATATAGTAGGGGGTATGTTTCGTAAATAGTGTTTTGCGCTGTTTTTTAACCCATTATATACTAAAAGGTATGTTTTGTAAATACTATTTTAGGCTTTTACCTGGGCTAAAGTGGGCTTGTTGTTGGGCAAAAAAAATCAGCAGGCCACACGACGTAACCGGGCGTCATTTGTCCTCAAATTGGGCTTGTTGGGTAAAAAAAAAATCAGCAACCCACGTGACGTAACCGGGCGTCATTTGTCCTCAAATTAATATATATAGTAATAAGCCGAATGGAAAATATTAGGGAATAGGGATTTAAAAGTCTTCCGAATACTTGGGCTGCTTAGTCTTTTACCCTCAACTATCCAATTATGCTCGATCCTTAATGGCCCAGTCCAACCTTTTCTATAACTAAGTTGTCATTTCGTGCACATACGATTGACATCTATAATCTATGCGCTATTTGGTTTAAAGCGATCAAAACTTAAAGCCGAACTAAATGAAACCGAACTTGACAGGCTGTTTCATGTTCGGTTTTAAACTGAAAACAAATTGTATAATCAGTTGTCCGTTTGATTTTGGTTTTGAAAATGAGAAATGATGCATCTTTCTAATTTTATGCCTAAAAGTCTTTCTAATTGGAGTAGTCATAAGTTGATTGAAATGTAGTAAAAGTAGGCCAACTACTTTTTCATCCTGTGAATTCATGACATGTGAAGGAAGAAATTAGGAGACTATAGCATAACTCTTTGAAAATATTTAACCTAACTAAACATAGAAACCTGAATATTGAATACATAAATATAATTTTCATATTCATGATACGTGAATCTATGTAAAAGTTAACTGTAGGTACACAATTTACAAACAAGATGTAAACGACAAGTATGATTTGTTTTTAAATCACAAATACGATCCTATAACATTCTGAATGTCGTGGCCTCTTAATTTGTTCGTCACTTTAACCAGTTGTTCCGTGTCTTGGCCTATTCAAATGAATTCTTTTGGATTATGCAACACATTGCCTATAATATTAGAGCAATGCTATATTCACTAAGGGCCAGTTTAGTTTGGCACTTTTGGATTAAAGGAATCCTTTCACTCCTAATTATAGTTGTTTGGTACCAATTTACATTCCAAAAATGTGGGCCATTGTACTAAAACCTTATTCGAGGCAAGGTTGGTGTCTTTTGCCAAATCTAAAACTAACATGGGTCTCACATTAATTTACCCTCTCACAATACACTAAAAAACTAATAAAAAAATACAAATCATTGATTCTTTTCTAATATTCTATTAACTAACTTTTAAAATATATATTTTTTAATTTATTATTATTATTTTTCTCTCTTCTATAACAACTCCAACATTTCTCAAATCCGAATTCAATTCCAATCTCACTTACAAACTAAACGCACCTTTAAATTTTTTGACACATACACATTTCAACTAAATACAGATACTAGATATTAATTAGCGAGTCGCACTTAACACATGTTTGTGTAAAACTTTGAGGCAATTCTCTAAATAGACAAGTAGCATGATGGGTACCTTTTCTATAGGTGATTTTTTCCCCCTTTAAAATAGACATGAACTACTTTAAATCTGGGCTACAATAGTTAAAATAATGACACGTGTCTACTTACAAAAGTACATCAAGTACAAGTGTGTAAGCTCTGTCTAAGACTTGTCCCCTACAAGTACTTTGGGCTACTACTGTTCTGTTGGGGCGACCAAGACCCGAGGTGACCTGATTTTTGTCTTTTAGTGCAAAAAAGTCAAACCTCAAATAATAATAAAATATTATTGGGCTACCGGTGACTTGAGCTACTTATATTTAATAGGTTGGATGATCATTTGGTAGAAATGTGTACTTTTCTAATCCACCTTCCTAAAATACCGTGATATCTACCTAGAAGATTATGCATACTTAATTTTATACAAAACACACAAATACACAAATACAAAATAGACAAATACTTTTAATACTCAAAACACTTACACAAACATGCAAAATTTTGAAATTCACTCAGCGTATCTAACACACCAATGCATTTGAAAATCTCTTAGTGTATTTAACACACTACAACAACTCTAGATCTAGACACACACTAGGTTTAATAAAAAAAACTCACACAAGAGAAGATCTAACCCAATCACACACTAGATCTAACTCATTATAATCGCTGTTCATTTTCTTTGCCTAAACACGCAGTAACTGTTCATCTTCTTCAACGTTTAACTTTGACCGATCTATATTTAAAATGGATTTTTATAGGGTATGTTTGTTCGTATTTTACGAAACCCTAAACTTTTTTTAAACTTAATATTATGTTCTTTTAGAGTTTAGTTTGTATTGCTTGTATTTTATATTTGTGTTGTTTCCGTGGCCTTTATTATTTGCTTATTTTGTATTTTTTGTTGTGAGTATGATTTGGTGCTATTGTAGATGCTTAATATTTTAGGGTTTTAAAACGTTATTGTTTAATAAAGTGGTAGGTATTTTAAAACCTTGTTCATATTCTTTATTTTATTGTTATTGGTGTGTTGAATAAACTGCTTAATTGTAATATGGACTTTTTCACGTACGGCATGTGTTTTATTGTGTATGGGATGTATTTTATTGTTTTTGTATGTGTATATAGGGTTTTTTTTCTGGGTTAGGGTTTTTGTTTGTGTATGGCATGTATTTTATTGCTAGGGTTTGTTAATTAAACTCTCAAGAGTGTCTATAAACTGGTTATTTGATTTCCGTATGTGGATAGTCATTTGTATAAGCTGTTACATAGTTAGATGCTTTTATATTATGGTTAATTTGCTTAAGTTTGATACATAAGGGCTGTTTTGGGACTTGTATATTGTGGTTAATCTGCCTAAGTTTGACAAATGTGTTACTGGAAAATCAAACTTCTCACAATTTTACAAAACAATTTTCAAGTGCAAGCCTCAAAAACCTTTGTTTTTGTCTTTGCAATCGATCAAAGTGTTGTATCACCATGGTGGTAATCGGCTATTTTACGGGAATCTTTGGGGGGGGGGGGGGGTGGAGAAATGGAGCAAGGGGTAGATCCGGGCATCCTTGAACCATAAATGGTCGACTTACTTAACCCGATAGAGTTGAGCTCAGATATCAGGCCTCAGATTATTTATCCTGCTTGTGATTAAGACACGGCGGAAGTAGTCTGTACTCTCGATCAGGTTCAAACTACATGGGCAACTGTTTTGACAGCTTGTGATTTTACAAAGGCTTAGTGCATCGGTGGTACACATAATCTTGTAAATTCTTTTGCAAAATTTAGTGAACTTTAATTTTCCACTAATAGTTAGTGTAGGGATATGTTAAAGTAGTAGGAAAGTTTAGTTTAAAGATACATTTAAAGGGGATGTTCTTTTTAAGTTATGTAGATACACCATCGTCGAATAAACTTGTTACTTGTAATACGGACTTTTACATGTTTTCCAGTCTTAAGGCTCACGGTGTCATGTATTATGATGTATGTGGTCCACTAGGTACCAAGCTCGAAAACCTAGTGGGAGCTTTTTGATTCTCCAACTGGGGAAGACTCCTTCCTTTTAATGAGAATTGAGAACTCAGTTTGATTTTACGTGTTATTGCTTTTAGACATATGATATGTGTGCCAACCTGTACCTTAGTCATACTTACTTATACACTTATTACTTAATGTCTTTTATGTGGCTATTGATTTGCGTATTATGTGGCTATTAAATGCATTTCTTTGTTTCACACGACCTTTAAGTAAACTATTACTTAAGTAACCCAACATAGTTCACTTAATAGAAATCGAAATGTTACATAAGTAGAATATTATACAAATAACTAGCTTTTAGAACACAGATACATTAGCAAAACCCACGACACAAACATAAATTGAGCAAATAAATGCCACAACCTTTATTTGAAAAGATCCTAGACAATTACGGCCCCTCAAAAACACATCCTTGTTGGTTTGGTTCATCATTAGAGGCTGACTTGCCTCTATGTTTCTTGCAATGTGGTACCTTGCAATTAACGCTACCACGTGGTTTACCACCTTCTACTGGTTCATCACCGTAAACTTGTCATCTTAGGTTTTCTAGAATTTTAGTGGGCAATTGCTTATTGTTTAGCATTTGGGCCATATCTCTCATAAATCTCAGGAATTATGACCTCTCTTATTACGTTGATTGACCATTCCCTATCATCAGCGTTATGCTCGAATTTAACTCTTTTACCATTTGACATATTTCGAAGAAAGGGATGCAAATATGTTGAATTAAGTAATAAAAATTGGTTAGATTAGGTTAAAATAAAAAACCATGTATCCACTCTTAAATAGCGAAAACCACACCACATGGTCAGTCACATGCAAACAGTCCACATTGCGTACCCTCTTTAGTAGAGAAACCCAGTCCAAAAATTTAGTCAAATACAATGAGGATTCATATTTGAAAATAAGGACCCTGACTGAAACAATATTCCTAGCCCACTTCACTCAGTAAGAGCTTTTGTTTGTCTAAAAAGCCAAAATACACAAGGACAAACAGTTGGATATGGTTTAGTTTAGATTCCCATATAGTTGTGACTTTGTCCACTATATCTGCACCATTATTAAGTCTTATGAACCAATCAGATAAAATCATAAAAGAAAATAAAAGTATTAAAGTTAATATCATTCACACATAAACACTACATACTAGGGTAGACATATAGATTGTTTATGGTTAGTCTAGGATGTTTAGTTTTAAACTAACGTCGAATAAACCTGTTACTTGTAATACTGACTTTTTCATGTTTTCCGATCTTAAGGCTCATGCAGTCATATATTATGATGTTTGTGGTCCACTTGGTACCAAGCTTGAAACCCTAGTGGGAGCCTTTTGATTCTCCATTTAGAGAAGGCTCCTTCCTTGTAATGAGGATTGAGAACTCTAAATTTTACGTGTTATTGCTTTAGGGTTACATGAAAAGTGAGTTGAAAGTGATAGATCATTTACGGGAAAAAAGGATAATTGTACTTTGTTTGTGAATGTGTTTCCTGACCGCATTTTTAGTGCAAATATTACGATATTTAAACTAAACGGTTTCTTCAGTTTTAATAATGACAAACGTGTAACTTGTAATGCATAACATAAAATGCGCAAGCTACTTGTAAACACAAATCATCAATGCATACTTACATCAACACCTCTCGACATCTCAAGTATGCTTCTTCAAAGTCGTAGATTTCCACCCTGACGTAAATCACTCAAGGTATGGACAAACAAATCTACTACTTGTCAAATGATCAAAGGATTATATTTTTCTTTAAACTTCACAATTTTAATGTAACAAAACATTTTTTCAAAAATACATTTTACAAACTATTTTTGAATTAAAAAGAAATATTTTAATTTGAAAAATAAGTTTAAAATCACCAACAGCTATTCCCCCCCCCCCCCCCCCCGCCCCCCCCCCCCAAAAAAAAAAAAAAAAAAAAAAAAAAAAAAAAAAAAAAAAAAATCAGCTCCAAACTTCCCCAAATAAACTTTCACCACTAAAGACAAAATCTGGAGCATTTCTGTCATGGACGGTACTACAGTACCACTAAATTTAATGGTACCGTCAGGTATTTAGTGGTACCGTCCCCCCTATAACGGCTATTTTCTCTTTGCCTGTAAATAGTGGACCATTTTACACTTCCAACTTGATTTTTTCAGCCATTTCTCTCTGGTCTAATCCCTTCCTATTTAGATCATTTTCTTTGATCATTTAGAGAGTTTTATTTTGTGTTTAGACTTATCCAATCCAATCATCCATTCAAGTGGTCACCTTCATTCCTCTTCTAGTCCAAGAGAAGAACACAAAGTATCAAGAAGATACAAAGTGTTGGAGGCATGGTGTAGTGCACTTGCATTACTTGTTGTAAGCTTGTTGTATCTTGATATACATCAAGTAGTCATCATCTCTTGTTTAGTCTTGTGAGTATGGATCATTGTGATCTTGTTGATATCTGGAGATCTCTTGTAGTTAGTGAGCTTGTGTGTTGATCAAGTGGATCAAGGGTAGATCGGGTAGATCATGTATGTCGTGTTGATGGTGTGATTAGTAAGGATATGGTAGATTGTGTATGTCGTGTTGATGGTGTGATTATTAAGGATCGGGTAGATCGTGAGTAGATCAGGTAGATAGAGTGTAGATCATGTGGATCTTGTAGCTTGTGTGATTTGTTAGGATCGGGTAGATCGTGGTAGATTGGTACTAGCTAAGATTAGTACTCGACATTTAGCTTAGTGTCAGAAAATAATGTAAGCAATGTTGTATGGTTTTCTCCGACGAGAAGGGAGCTTGTTGATTAGTGAAGTAACTCTTGAGTTGGGTACTCGGGGAGTGGAGTAGGGTGAAGAGGAGCTTCGTGACCTAACCACTATAAATTGCCGTATCCGGGATTGCGTTTTCTTTACCTATCTGTTTACGTTTACTTTTGCATTTACCGCTTTACACTTATACTTTGCATTGCATTTATATTTGTGTTGCTTGTTGCTTATATTATGTTAGTAGTGTTTGTGTCATGGCATGTTATTACTAATTTGTCTAAGTGTGTGTTAATGTGACATGCCTCACTTGTTGCTTTTTATTATCTCTTGTTCTTGTAAGACTAGTGTTGATACTTTTTATATTATGTCACACTTGATCGGGTGTTTGATACAAAAGTTTTTAAATGGAAATGTATTTACCCCTACCCCCTCTACGGTTTTCACAATTGGTATCAGAGCTAGGTTGCTCAAAATTTTAAAACAAATGGTTTTCAAAGATTGAGTACGATCCATGTATCAAATTACCCATGAAGGGGGATATAATATGAAAAGTACTTAGTTGTTTAATACTTACAAGTTTTGTTGTTAAGTATACTTTGTCATACTAGCTTAAAGGTTTTCATAAACCCGATATCTAGTTTATTAAGTCTTACATCTTTTCGTTGGGCCAAATACATGTTTGAAATGAAAATTTTGATTTTGGACAAAACTGTTGTAACAGGTCACGGTACCGTTAAATATAATGTACGGTACCACTAAATATGGACGGTATCGCTAAATTTAACGGTACCTTCGTCTGTTTTTCAGAATTTGGCAATTTTCCAAAATTCGTATAAAATCAACCGTAAGTCCATAGGAGTCGTGCCACCTATCGTTTTAAATGTAATTGAGTCAACTTTCATTTGAAAGTACTTTTAGGAATTGATTGTAAAGAAAAATTTATGAGAATCTTTGATTCGTAACAGAGAGTTCTTTTCGGTCATGCCGATTGTGCAAATCTTTGGTCAAATTACAAAGACAACATCGCATGTTGATGTTTTTATACTTTCAAAGTGTTGAAATTGATAAATTTTGAAATAGGGTGGAAACTAATAAAATAAAGCTAAGTATACAATATTATACTTAATACACAAAAAGACGATAAGTATCTTTGTATGTTATGCTAAATGAATATTTGTTTTTCTTTATGTCTTAGTATTGTTAGTTAATATTTTTGTATGCTTATTGTTATCTTTAGTTGAGCTGATTTTATCTATAAGCATAAGTGTCTTTAATGCCTTGTTGCTATGTGTCGTCTATTAGTTTTTCGGCTTACGCGTCAATAGGACTTAGACTAGATTTCGTGCACTATGTTGCGTAATTGATTTTGCATTGCATATAGGCATAGACCACTTGTGTTTTTGACATCTTGCAAGTTTTAGGATGCTTTAGTAACCTTCTTAGGAATGGAAACTAAGTTGGTTGATCATGTGCGTCGAAAGATATTGTCTTACACAATTTTTTTCCAAAGGTTTAAGTATAAAAAGTATGTCATCTCAAAATACTTAACACTTTCATTAAATCCATAATATGATGTCTAAAACATCACATCTTCATGTCCTGCTTGACCATAGGTTGTTTAAACAAGATAAAAGATCATATTAATACATTAGTATTTAAGTAAAAGAAAATGTATTAAACTTGCATTGATCTAACACACATACAAAATGTTTGAAACATTTAGTATTTTACGTATGTTGTATAAAAATAGTTAAGATAATTTATTTTTATACTAATGAGGTGTTGAAAAACTAAGAATATTATTCTTAATAATATAAATAGTTTTTCGCGAATAAAAATAAATGACAACATTGAAGTAGTAACTTAATATGTCATTAACCTCACACATATTGCTAGTATTAGAATAAATGGAACACATTCCTTAAATTTTTTATTTTCTTTTTAAAAGGAGTGATCGTAAGGGTCAAGAAAGATTTCGAGTATATATCAATTTATTATTCAAATTATAATTGATATCATTATCGAATCTAATTGACAAGTTTTCGAGTATGGACATGAAATTGGAGTCATTGTTTGTTTAGCTTCAAGATAACATCAAAATATGATGAAATATATTATCTTGAATCTAAATAGTCAATCACACTCAATTGTTATGAAAATAATGACGTCCTCTCAAGACGAAAATAATATGCATCGGATCGTAACCCACACTTGTGTTGAAGATGCCATATTGAGTCTCCTTGTCCAATGGTTGTGTTCTAAACATTAAATGAATATGTTTAAAAGATGCATAAAATACACAACGAAGTAGGATTGACAACTTGGATATTTCGTCCGAAACATTCAAGCACTGCGGTGTGGTCCGGAGTTGAAACTGGCTAACATAGGGCAAGGGTCTTCATTAGTTCGTAAACCGATTGTATACCACCACTTATAAACACCAGAATATGTGATATTCACTGGCCCAAGCGACTTGCCTTTTAGTAGATAGTAAGAAAAAATATGTTGTACCATTCATATCTAGTTAGATGCCGTCGAATTTTCATTCCCATTCAATGAAGGTTTGACGTAACAGGCGTGATTAGCTTGCCTAACCTGATCATCAGGAATAGCGAGATCGCTGGCCTGGGGGCCTCTACTAGGCAGCGCGTGGAATGGCCGAGAGCGGACCTTATTGGATATATAATCCAAGTCGAGAGTAGAGTTACGGGAACATCTATCTGATGGAAAACGACTTTCACGTTCGGTTCAAAGAGCACTTTTTTCATTGAGAATTCCATGTTCCCTCTCGATAGACCAGCTGCGAATTCTAAACTTGTAGGGCTAAGCACCAGAAAAGCAGGTTCAATGAAGTCCTAATTTAACCCCAGAAATCCATTCATTTTGTAGTGACCTTGGGAGCAGTTTATCTAAATCGGATATGTCGGCGAATATTCTCTTATCTTCTCACCCGAACGAAAATGGGGTTGGGGGAGGGAAAGTGGGTTCCCTTCATCTTCCATATCCCCTAAGTACATTTGTCAATCTTGAGACAATTATCACCTAACTCGCTATACTTTTGAGCCTTTCACAAAGGAATTCGTCCAGCTCATGGATAGTTTCAACTTTCAAGGCTTGGCTAAACTGAGCTTTCACCTAGAAATCCGGCTTCTATTGAGCTAACTTACTTATATTACAAGAAAGACGGAGACAGAAGGTGCGAAGCCGGTCTTTAGCCCCTAGGAATGAAAGATTCATTCCTTGCTCTTTCCTAGTTCTAGGCTTAGACGATACAGCTCATTCATAGATTCCATCTTTCTAGCATTTCATGTCTTTCTTCCTTCAACTCTAATTCTTGACATGCTGGTCTACAAGCAAGGTAAGTAGGTCCATGCGACCGGACCCAGATGTACCCTTTAGCCGCGAAGGGAACTGGGTAAACAAAGTCGCGATCAGAATGAATGGTAGTTCGCTGGGCCTGTCTTTTGCTTATTCTTCCCAGCATACCAAAATGAACTGAAATGGAATTACCTATTGAACAGCCAAACATATTCTGACTGACCCTCGTAGTGTGGATGGAGGATGAAGGTGATGCGTGAGGATTGCACCAGGCTTTACCTCTCGAGGGATCTCGAGAAGCGTTACGAACAAAAACACGAAGAAATAAGATAGACTAAAGAGAACCTAAAAATAAAAATAAAATCTTGCTAGAAAGGAATCTAGCAAGTAGACCTAATAAAAAGATATTCTAACCTAGACAATAACTATTCCCCGGCAACGGCGCCAAAAACTTGATGCGTGAGGATTGCACCAGGCTTTACCTCTCGAGGGATCTCGAGAAGCTTACAACCCCCACCAGGCAGTGTACCTGATCGATGTAGTATAGTATAATGACAAGTACCGGGGGATTGATCGTTCAGCTAGGAATAGTGTCGCTAGGATTAGAAAACCTAAAGACTAGGTCTAGAGATGAGGGATGATTCTTTTTGTATTTTTTAGTTTTTATAAAAGCTAGTAAAAATCTCGGGTTTGAAGGAGTTGGGCGGAATTAGTTGCTAGTCAACTAACCCAATACTAAAGATGCAATCAAAATAAAATACTAAAATGAAAATAAACTAAATTAAACTAGAGTTGTGAGCAATATGTGGGAGAATTGTGTTTACTTAGATTTCACTACTCCCTAGATATCTTTTACACGTTAATTACTTGTTATAGTTGCGTGGATGACAGATTGTATTCCTTAATACCATTCATGGGGTGGCGTACTTACTTCCCTAATCCTATAAGCGCCTACTTCACTCCTATGTCGAGTCGGCTAAGAAGCTCGTAACATGGGATCACTAGAATTTGCTCATGCATTAAATACAACCAATAAAACCTAGTACACATCGGTTCATGTTTCCTAAGACGTTCAAGCATGTTACACAATGGAGATCTGCCAGTTTTCTTAAGCCAAACATTGAAATCATTCATCCATTACAACCATAAACAAGTAATCAACATATAATTAACATCTAGGTTTCATTACATCTAAGCAAACACAAGATAGATCTAGCCTAGCATGTTGAAATCAAGACAAGCATAAGATATATTCAAACAACACATAGACATATTGAATGAATTAAGAGAAGACTTATCTCAATTGAACATGAAATGATTTAAGGGGTGAAAACCCTTGAAAACACTGTAAAATACGACCTAGGGTTTACAAAGTTCGACCCTAGTTTTCTCCACACAAGTTCCTCTTTTATGAATGAAAAATAGAAAACTATATATAGATTTTGATAGGTGACGGCGTCAAGAACAAATATCTGACGCCGTCATCTCGCCGCCAAATAGTTTCTCGGATTGCCTAGATCTGACGCCGTCACGTATACTCTTTATGCAGGCCATCACCAAAATTAGTCTTGACGCCCTTCTTGTGACGCCTTCAGGTTTTCACTGGGTCGTCATGGTTTTTACTCTTGACGCCGTCATGATCTTCCTCTTGACGCCGTCAGGTACTGTTCTCAGCATGGAAAATTAAGTCTTTGCCGTTTTCTTCACTTTTAAGCTCCAAAAACGTCCGAATTGCTTCCATTTCCAGAATTCACTCCCAAAGTACCTAAAATCACAAAAGGAACGATTTAGGGCAATATTTGATCAAATAAATTCAATTCTGGGCTTAAATGACCCCCTAAAAGTGGTTCATTTTTCACCTCATCATATACCCTTACACTTGAGATTTGCTTGTCCTCAAGCAAATGCGCTTTTATTCTAGTCAAAATACAAGTTATGGGTCATTTAACACTAATATAAAAGTAATTACAACAAATAATCGTTCCACTAAAGACCAAAGACAAGCACGGAGGTCATATACTAGCACCTCACAAATAGTGTGTTAGGTCACCATTTTGTAAACACAAGTATGATTAAGAAAGAAATAAGATGAGAAATGAGATTGGTTGATTATGAGACAATATGAAAGGTGAAAGTGCAAGAGTTTCCTTAAGATAATCAAATAACCAACAAGTTAAATGTTTACATGAGCTTACTATTTATAAGGGAGGAGTTAGGGCAACACTCCCTTCCTCCCTTATCTTCAAATTCGTGGGCTTCAAGCCCATAGGGCTTTTACACATAAGCCTTGTAACATAAAACTTAATGAAATAAATACTAAAGCAACCTATTACAAAATGTAATGACCGAGACTTGACTAAATACAAAAGTATGGTTCCAACAATCTCCCCCTAAGGGTCGGTCATCACGGTTGCTTGACGTCTTCATCTTTGTCGTTGACTTGTGACAAGTAAAACTCTAGACGTCTTAAAAAATGGTTGAGTGATAATGAATATACTTTGCTCTCTGTCTTTGCTCTTTGGTGATGATGTAGTGATTGTGTTATGAAGTAATCTGCCGTTCGTCACTCCTGCGTCTGTGGTGGTTGTCCGCCATTCCAACATACTCATACATCTTTGGACTTAGACTTTTCACGTGCAAGAAGTTCCATTTGATACATTGAGATCTTTGTCTTTATACTTTGTAGATTCTTCTTATTGTCGTAGAATCTTTCTTGGAACTTTGTGTTGTTAAGATCTTTGGGGGAGCTATCTTTTGCTTCAAGATGTATGTATGAGCATGTTGGAATCTACCATCATGGAAGTGAGGTACCTGCGAGTAAACAGTTAGCAATAAAACAACCGGTACTTACGGATAAGGAATTAGAGTTCATCAACAGCATATTGTGAAGACTCCTTCTAATCCTTATCCAGGTCGTTCCCATATCAGATACTCCCGAAGGAGCTTACGAGACCTACTGAGTAGCTCAATGACTGGGTGAGTCGCTGGGGATCACTCCACGACTGTAGACCGTAATGAAACCACCGCAAACACTAAGCGTAACCCTTGTGAGGTTACCGAGGTGACCTGCTGTCAGGGCTATTTGATGTTGACCCTGGCAGGATTTCCGTTCAATCATTGAGAAATACATAAGTAATCCTCTCATAAACGTTCTCGGCAGATTACTAAGATCTGCGAAGGACTCGATAATTTACAGCTGGTGTCCATTGATGTAGAACACCAGTTGTAGAAATACTAAGTGTTCCTAAGAGATCTTTGATGTATCTCGAGGCTCTAGACTCTATAAGTGCACACCTAGGTTTCCTATGCGGAGACTGGGGAGGTGTCTCCTGCTTCAATATCAACCGTCTCTAAGAGATAGGTCGATAGGTTACGCGGGTTCCCCGTGAGAATGAAACAAGTCCTTTTAAGAGAACTTGAGTGGTTAAGAAGGTTTAGTGCATCGCGTCACTGGGTCCATGACGGCTTAATCTTCAATACCGGTGTTGTCTTTTGCAACAGCCAGTAGCATACGTATTGAACCCGGTGTCTGCCCTAAGGTTGATTCATATGGAGGGCTATTTTTTTTCACCCTTTTCTTTACTTTTCTTTTTAATTCTTCAACTCCTTCTTTCCCTTTCATTCTTTTCTCCTTTTTTCGTATCATACCTAAGGACTTCTAATTCTAACTATGGGAGATGTCCTTGGGTAGATCCCTAAGGCTCTGGCGGATCATAGGACGGATATTCCTATCTTAATCACCTTATAACTCCGACAGTAGCCAAGAAACCTTTGATAGAAAATCTCTCAAAGTGTTTGTGATAATCAGATATTTTGGTTAACACTTTGAGAGTTTTGTGTACACTTTTGAAGGGCTCCCCCTGCACATGTGCTCATAAGTATTTAATAAATTTGCACATGCGGGAGGAGCAATCACTTTTGAATTGATCCACTTTCAGTGAACAAGACCGATTCGAGACACGCTTACATCACTAGTTAAACTAGCTTGAAGTTATTACCCGTCCTGGTCAAGTCCACAGAAAGTTTCTCGAGACGGTACATTTCTATTAAGACTAATCCTTTTCGAGACACGCTTACGTGGTTAATTAAAGAGATACATTGTCAGTTTTTAGGTGACAACTAGCTCTAGTAACTAACTTGATGTTATTACCCGTCGAGGATAAGTCCTTTCGATTTTTCCTAACTTTTATCATCTCGTCAATTCCTGGGTGAATCTGAGTCTAGCTCGCACAAGATACAACTTTTCAGCTTTAACTTCATATATTTTAATCACTTTTTCATTTTCTCCCCCTCAAAATAGCATATGAGATGTTGTTTTTGTTAAACTTTTGATTAAAATATGCTTTTTGAGTCTTATGGGGAGATTCACCAAGAACTTTTGATTTTGAACAAAGTATTTTGTTTTGACAAGTGCTCCCCCTCAACAAGTGATTAGGTCTTATTGAGGTGAAATACTTGTCCTTTTGAGCAGAATTGTGAAAAAATCATAAAAGTTTGATTAATTCTACTCAAAAGTAAGAAGCCTTCGCTCCTTATATTTAGGATTGAGGCACTGATGCGTACCTCAGGGTCCTTTCTTTACAAGTTCGGGTTGTGCACTGTAATGCGTACACAAACCATTATGAAGTAAATTATTGACAAATCAAATCAAATTCTTACAATGATCTACCAATCAGGTCTCTGAAATGTCAACACCGGAAACTTCTGTCTGCCTCCAACATAACTTTCCAACCTTCGAAACTGATCCCTGCGCTTCAATCTGTTCTCAATCCTTAAGATGAATCTGCGAGCATCCCTGGCTTCATTGGTGTTCCACCTTTTGGATTTTCCCAGTTCTATGTCATTGATTCTGCCTTTGATCCCATCTCTGACGAACTTCAGGGTTTCATCACAGAACTTATGAATTTCTTCATAAGCCATGAAGCAGTTGCGACCATTAATGCTGCGGTAGGTGAACCCAAATGGTTGTCTGATCAAGGTGTACTGAGATAGATGTGGAAGGTCGGGGATGTCGAACAGGTTTGGTTTGGTGAGATTGAGCTTCTTCTGATAACTTTCTACTCCCAACTGAAGATCTTCAACTCTTTCTCTTATGACAATCTGCCTGATGAAGATTAGAAGAGCTTGGATAAAGGCAAGCTGCATCTCTTTAGGCAAGCCACAAAGTTTTCCTTGAACTTTGAGTAGGTACATGTCTTCGATGTCGTTGAGACGTAGTCGTGGAAAGTCAGACTCGGAAATATCGTACTCCTTTTCATCAAGTCTTTTCAGTGTGATTTTGCTGAGGAAGGGGTACCCAAAGAAAGTGACAGTCGAGATGAATTGAATGGAGACTATCTTCAGATCACTTTCTACATCACCCATCGTCTGATTAAGTCTGCTGCTTCGATAGTATTGTGCCCGGTTGTTTGGCCAATGATGTATGCCGTAAAGAGCATTCCGGTCATATTCAACAATTTTGTCAACGAATAATGCTGAAGCTTCTTCTTCGATGGCATTGTTGAGATATCGAGCTGCAGGGAGAAAGGCGAGTGAGGTAACGTACTTCTTCTCAATCTTGCTGCCAAGTTTCAGAAATTCCAAGTCTGTGTTGTAGAAGAACTTGTATGGGATCTTTGGTTCCTTAGGCTTCCCAATCATCGGTAGTGGTTTGGACCAGTCAGTAATGTAAGGTGCGGTTTTCTTGGTGACCGGATCGACATATGATTCAGGATTGATCCAGTCAATATTGCTTGACATAGCTCGAGCAATATTTTCCAGATGGTATTCAAGCTCGATTGAGTTGGCAGACCTATCTTTCAGAAGATTGAAAGCATCATTCTTGATTCTTCGCAGCTCTTTCTTATTCATCTTTTTCATCTTAAACTTTTGCTGAATCATTTGAGCATATTCCACCGTTCGACCATCTTGAGGTTCATGATTGTCTTCCAGTGGTGGTTGCGAGTTGATCATCTTTTCAAACCAGGAGTATTCGGCACTGTTGTCTTGATCTAGCCAGCTAAGGACTGTTTTGGGTTTCTTTGGTTCAGTGCCTTTAGATGAGGTGTCTGGTGTGGGTTGATGATGCTTTCCTTTCTTATCTTTCTTCTTCTTCTTAGGAGACGGTTCTGGAACTTCATCGGGTTGAGGTATGTCGTCACCACCGGTGTATTCAAAGTGGTCGTGTGCTTTGGGAGCAGAACCTGATACCTTCGGTTGTTGTGAGGAAGTTGTTGTTGTTGGAGGGATTACCGGTGTTTTGGACTGAGATGAGGGTCCTTCGGCTTGTTTTTGTTTCTTTGCCTGAGAATTCGGATCCCTGTCTTCATCGTCTCTTTGACGTTTCAGTTTATCGGCCTCTGTGCTGCAAGTATCTTTGTTCATCTTGTCTTTTAGTGCTTCCAGGACTTTTGCTTCTTCAGGAGTCAAGGTGAACTTGTTTGCCAGCTTTTCTAAGAGTTGAGCTTCCAATTCATCCAGAGATAGCCCTGGTAGTGGAACAGTGGATTTGTCAGCTCGAAGAGTGAATGTGGTTGATCGGATCACTTTCTTGACTGCTTGCTCTGCGAACTTGGTGAGTTCGTCTCTCATGGGTGCCAGCAGATCTTTCAACTCAGCAACCAGGTGTTGTGCCATGTATTCTTGTGCTTGAGCTGCTAGTGCGGCTTCCAAGTTCTCCTGTACGTCTTTAGCTAAGAAAGTATCAACTTTGTCTTGCAGCTCATGGACGTTCGAGTTCAGCTTCGTCAATTCAGCAACTTGGGTTACAAGTGTTGCAACCTGATCTTCCAATCTGCTTCTATTCTTTTCATGTACTCTTTTGAAAGCTGACTTGAGTAACTTTGATGCAGCAGAGGCTTTGGTGCTTGGTTTCTTGATTGACTTGTCATGTGTTGATTCAGATGCAGGAGGAGATGACTGTGATGATTCAATGATGGTGGTAGAGTCTTTTTCATCTCCTTTCTTTGGTTCGGGTTGTTCAACTATCTTTTCTTTGGCTGCTTCTTCTATCACCCTTTGTTCTTCAGCCCGTTTCTCAGCTTCGGCCTTAAGCCTTAGTTCTTCTGCAAGCCTGGCTTCTTCTTCCTTCTTTAACTTTTCTTCAGCCAGCTTGGCTGCCTCTTCTACTTTTCGGCTTTCTTCCATTCTGATTGTTTCTTCCAGTTTAGCTTGAGCAATCTCTTCAAGCCTGGCCTCTTCAGCTTCTTGTTTTCTTTTCAGTTCCTCTTCCTGAGCCCTTTCTTTGAGCTCCATTTCTTCCATAGACATAAGTCTTGGAGCATCAGTATCCATGGGATCTCCCTCTTCTTCCTCTCCCATAGTCATTTCAATGTCGGTGGGAGACACTGAGGGATTGTTATAAACAACTAAGTCTGTGGCGGTCCCTGTGGTAGGCTCAGGAATGCTTCTTGATCCGCCAGCTTCGGTGGTCTGAGAGAACACTGGAGGTGGAGGTAGATCAGCATTGAATGTATCAATTCGGCTGTGGAGGAGACCTAGGTTGAGAGCCCTTTCATTTTCTTCTTCGACTGAAAGGCCTTCAGTCTCAAGTTCAGCAGATACTGGTTGTTTCATCTTTTCTCTTCTAATCCTTTCTTCTTCCAAAATCGTCTGAGCTTTGGTGAGTGGTCGTTGATAGAGATGTGCGGGGGATTCAGCATGATCAGCAGATTCGTCAATAATCTTATCCCAATCTTCGAACGTCAAATCCTTATCGTCAATTTCATCAAGATTTACTTTCTTGGTGATATTGGCATAGGCTTCACTGTAGATAGGACCTTCGTCGGATTCGGTTTGTTCAGAGTCAGCAGGTTTTGGAGAAGGTTGTGGTGAGGGAAACCACCCAGGTTCAGCAGTTGGTTTCTTTGTAGGAATTCTGATCTTAAGTGATCCCCTTTTCTTAGGTTTGGTCTTGGTAGAACTTTCTGAGCTGCCAGATGTGCTACCTTTCTTTTCTTTCTTCTGCATGTATGATGGTAGAACAGCTTCGTCCAAGAACCCAACTTTATCTGCTTCAAGAGCTTGAAGGTAGTACTTGTAGTTATTGCATTCTTGAACCTTCTTAGTCAGGAGGCAATCAGGAAGTTTCTTTCCTTGTTTCCTTGTACTAGTATCCATTCTCTTGATGACCTTAAGTGTGTCCTCATTCTTGTATGTGTGCTGAAACTCATCATTCAGTCTTTGAGGTATGTCATCATATTCATGGATGAAGCTTGCAATGAGAAGCTTGGTGAAATGGACGAATGGAATATTGGTCGTCTTGTGTTGTATGTGCCACACAATGTCTTCCCAGATAATGCTGGCATAATCAACATTCTTGACATTAGCAATAGCCTAAAACAGCTTGAGATGTTGGAGCTTAGGGTGTTCATGGCCTGTGTCTCTGCCAGATAGTGACTTGGCAATGATGATGTAGAGAGTTCTCCAAGGCTGTGGAAGAAATCTGATATTGACCTTAGAGTGCCTAGTCATTACCTCTTCAGACTCATCATACCCAATATCTCTCAGCCATTCTATCAATTCTTCTTCACTGGGAACTTGGTCATATTCTTTATTCGGTTCAAGTTCGGGAAGTCCAAGAACACTACGGAGAAGATCCTTGTCAACCGTGACTTGTCTCATGTGAAGCATACAAGTAAAGGATTCTTCAAGGAGGTCCAAGTAGAGTGTGTGCCAAAACTAATGTATGTAGAAGCATGCCACTGCAGCAGATTTGGTGAGTAGAACTTTGCACGGGTGATAGATAAGAGCATCTACCGCAACAAGGCAAGAAGACTCATTGCATGTAAGGTTGTTGAAGTTGACTCTCAGATTGTTCTTTCCTATCTTTCTGGAGTAGTTCTCAGGAAAGGTGTCTTCCCATGCACGTATGGGTTCAGGTTCAGGTCCATAAGGAATGTCATTGTGTTCTGCCATCTGGTTTGATCATAAACAATCACAAACATAGCAATGATATACTTTGTTAGCACAGACATTCAATTACTAGATTATGAACACATTGTTGATTGATCAGTGGGTGTTTGTGTGTGAAAAACTTTTGTTATATGACAAACTTATGTTTTAATCACATGATAGAAACTTATAACACTTAAGTTACAACAAGAGTTCATCACTACAAGAGGTTACACATTGGAAATATTTCAACACTTAGAAAATTTCATGAATTTGACAAGTTTACGCGTAAGTAGAAAAATCTACGCATAACTTATATTACGCGTAGGAAATGAAATTATGCGTAGGTTTAATTTCTACGCATAACTTTATATGTTACGCGTAAGTTCAACTTCTGCGTAGGCTTAATTTTACGCGTAGGATTAAATCTTAGGCGTAAGATTAGAACTTAGGCAAAGAATTGAACTTTGAGCGTAAGATATAACTTGTGCGTAGGTTTAAACTTATGCGTAAGATCATGACTTACGCGTAAGAAACAACTTAAGCGTAAGTTATTCTTTTATGCGTAAACAATGCCTTATCCAAGACATTGTTTGTCTACGTGTCGAATCTTACGCGTAAGATTTAATCTTACGCGTAGGATGAATATTTTGCGCGTAGAAATGCCTTTTTCCAGAAAAATCACCTTTGAAATTCGAGTTGTATGTTTCCTGAAAGTTTACAAACATTACCACTGATCAATAATTAACCCAACACACTTAATTCACACATTTAAAGCGTAAACATGCCAATATACAACTTAACGCGTAAACACGCATGAACAACTAATCATAATCACAATCAAACATGAATCTGGGTATGTCTAAGCATAGGGCAAATGTTTCTAACAACATAAGGATCATATGGTTCAAATATAAACACAAATCATCCACAGAATCTCAAGATGAAATCTGCTAGTGTCATACGAACCCTAAACCTTAGATTTCAAGAACTAAACATGATTAAGATGCAATTAAACCAGATACAAATGATCCTAGGCATACACAAACACTATCCCCATCATCAATCATAATCAAAACATCCACAATCAAGAACCCCTAATCTATACGTATGAACCCTAATATCCAAATCACTCAATTGATGATTCTGGGTGAGATTGGAGTTCACAAACATGTTTAATAGCATCATATGAGCAAATCCCACTAGCTAAAATTCATCCTAACACACTTAAAATCAAACCCAGATTCTACGCATAACTCTATAATGAAATTAGGAGATCTAGAAAGATTTAGCCGTAGGATTGTTATGAAATTAAAAAACCCATGTTTAGAATTATGATCAAAACATGTTACCACTTACAGATTAGATGTAAAGTTCTTGGATTAGCACGATGATTTGTGGCCGTTTGATCAAGTAGTTGTGTATTAAATGTGTTTGGTGAAAAGTGGAATTACTGTTGGTCAAACTGGTTAAGTCTAGGGTAAAATAACTTTCGCATGTTGGCAATATTAGTCCCTTAACCTAAGTTACATGAGAAGACATGGTACCCTTCTAACTTTAACTTAAACATAACTCCATAAAAGCATTTACAAAGAACAATCTTTGGATGAATATACTCCCCCTTGACCTTAGACCGAAGTCTTTTGATTTATGAATGATTTGAAACCTTGGTCAAGGAGAGTAACCCGAAACACTTATTGAATAAAAACGTATTTATTTTTGGTAAAATGCAAGTATAAAGGACAAAATATCTTAGAGAAATTTGAAAAACATGACTTTTCCTCCCCCTCAACACTTGTTTTAAATAATTGAAGACATTTTTATAAAATAGTGTTGAAAGAGGTGGTTTATACTTGCATTTTTTTTTTTTTTTTTTTAAGTGCAAAAATCTTTTTGAGTTTTTGATTGGTTTTATATTTTTGTATTTTGTTTTTGAAAAAATATTTACAAAGATAGTTGTGATGTTTGACGATCAATTGTATTTTAAAAACTTTTCCAGATCCTCTGGAGTCAAACATCGCATACCAATTTGGTGAACTAGACTAGCAAACCTTGATGGTGCTAAAGATTTGGTAAGTAAGTCCGCCAGTTGGTACTCAGTCCCAACAAAATAAAGTTCAACTGTACCCTTTTCCACATGCTCTTTGATGAAGTGATATCGGAGATCGATGTGTTTGGATTTGCAATGATGTACGGTGTTGCAGGAGATAGCAATTGCACTTTTGGAATCACAGTAGATGGGAATCTTGTTGAATAGGTAGCCATAATCCTTAAGTTGTGATCTCATCCAAATGACTTGAGCACAACAGGCGGACATGGCTACATATTCAGATTCTGTTGACGACAGTGATGTGCAGTCCTGCTTCTTTGATTGCCATGACACAAGTTTGTCTCCGAGAAATTGTAATCCACCAGATGTACTTTTGCGTGTGTCTAAACATCCTGCATGGTCAGCATCTGAAAAAGCAATTAGTTCAAAGCCAGAATCCTTCGGATACCAGATTCCCAAATTAATGGTTCCCTTTATGTATCGAAGGATTCGCTTGACCTCACTGAGGTGTTTTTCAGTTGGTTTGGACTGATAACGAGAGCACATGTAGACAACAAATACTATATCAGGTCTACTAGCTGTGAGATACATGAGGGACCCAATCATACTTCGGTATTTGGTAGGGTCAACGGGAGTCCCATGTAAGTCAGCATCTAGTTTTGTGGTATAGCCCATCGGTGTATTATAAGTATCACAACTCATCATCCCATGTTTCTTTAAAATTTCAAGAGCATATTTGGACTGATTTATAAAAATTCCACGGGGTGATTGATGAACTTGTAGTCCTAGAAAGAACGAAAGTTCACCCATCATGGACATTTCAAAATTATCTTTCATTAATTTTGCAAAATCATTAGAGTAATTTCTTTTTGTTGAGGCAAAAATGATGTCATCGACATATATTTGAACAACAAGTAAGTCCTCCCCGTAGGTTTTTGTAAATAGTGTTGGATCCACTGATCCTTTTGAAAATTTATTGGCCAGCAAGAAAGTGGACAGTTTGTCATACCACGCCCGTGGGGCTTGCTTGAGTCCGTAGAGTGCCTTTTTGAGTCGATAAACGTGATTAGGACGCTCAGGATCAACGAAGCCTTCAGGTTGACTGACATAAACTTCTTCACGGAGTTCTCCATTAAGAAATGCTGTTTTCACATCCATTTGGTAAACCACAATATTCCTGTGTGCAGCATAAGCCAAAAAGATCCGAACAGCTTCATGTCGAGCCACTGGTGCAAAGGATTCAGCAAAATCAAGTCCTTCCAGTTGAGAGTATCCTTTCGCTACCAGGCGTGATTTGTTGCGTACGACAGTCCCTTCAGCATCAAGCTTATTCTTCCAGATCCATTTTAACCCAATGACAAAGACTCCGTCAGGTCTTTCAACTAATTCCCAGACTTCAAGTCTTATGAATTGCTGAAATTCCTCTTGCATAGATTCAATCCAGTTGTCATAAGTCATTGCATCTTTAATGTTCTTCGGTTCTTCGTGACAAACTGTGAGGGCATAGATACAAGTTTCTCCATCGGTGTGAAGTCGTTGTCTTGTCATAACAGGTGCATCTGGATGGCCAATAATATGAACTAGTGGATGTTCTCGAGTCCATTTGTGTGTGGAAGGGTGTAGTTGATAGGTATCTCGCATGTTAGCAGGATCCAAATTGCGTGTTGACGACTCAGCTATGTCAGGAACAATAGGAGCCGGTGCAAACGGATTAAAGAACGCATCAGGATCATGCTCTGCGGGTTGTGGAACTGATAGTGGTGTGGGATCTTCAGCTGAATGGTGGGAGTTAGAAACAGTTTGTTCTACTGTAGATGGTGATGCAATTGGAGGACTGTTTCTCTCAACACTTGTAGTAGTTTGTTGAGGTGAGTCTGGTACTGGAATATTGTCAGGTTGAGCAGCGGAATTAGGTGAGACCTCAGAAGAACGGTATACAATTGTATCATCAAATAGTGGAGCAAACAAGGTTTCCAATTCTTTGCGGTTGAGTGGCAACGGTTCAGCCGAAGATTCCGGAGAGTTAAGACGGTTGAATTCGGGTCCTAAGCTGTGTTGCTCAGAAGCCATCTGTGTGAGTTCATCAAAATTAGCGTGAATGGTTTCTTGAATTTCTCTTGTACGATGATTCCATATCCGAAAACCTTTGGAATTTTCACAGTATCCAACGAACACTCCAATGTCAGCCTTTGCTTTAAGTTTACCTAAATCATCACGATCATTTTTCGGATAACAAAGTGCTCCAAATACATGAAAGTAATCGATGTTTGGTTTTCTTTTGTGAACAATTTGATATGGTGTTTTGCGATGGCGTTTTGTGATCATGCAACGGTTTTGAGTATAACATGCGGTTGAAACAGCTTCTGCCCACAAGTAATCTGGTAATTGAGCATTAATCAACATAGTTCTAGCAGCTTCCACTAACGTCCTGTTGCGTCTTTCAACAACTCCATTCTGTTCTGGGCTTCTAGGAATAGATGTTTGATGTTCAATTCCCACTTTCTCATAATATGACCTCAGTGTCTGATTCTTGAATTCTGTTCCATTGTTAGTTCTGATGATTCGGACCGTGTTGCGTAACTGAACTTGAATTTTAGTGAGAAAGGTGATGATCATTGAGGGAGCTTGATCTTTGCTTCGTAGAAAGTAGACCCAAGTCCATCTGGAGTAATCGTCCACAATTACAAGTATGTAGCGTTTACCGTCGATACTTTGAACACGCATAGGACCACACAAATCCATATGAAGCAATTGTAACACATGATTTGTACTTTGCTCAGGTTTTGAAGGAAAATGAGCACGAGTACTTTTTCCTTGTTCACAGGCTGGACATAAGTGATCTTTGGTGAAACGGAATCTCGGAAATCCATCAACAAGTTTGTACCGAGCAAGGTCAGTCATAGTTCTGAAATTCAAGTGTGAAAGACGTTTGTGCCATAACCAAGATTTAGTCGATTCAGCTTTGGAGAGAAGACATATCGAAGATGTTGCGATCATATCTGACATTGATATTGTATAAAGATTGGAGCCGCGTGAGCCAGACATTAGATCGTTTCCTTGTAAGTCACGAACAAAGCAAGTTTTCTCACGAAATGCAACTTCTAGATCCCCATCACAGAATTGACCAACAGAGAAAAGGTTGTGTCCAAGGCCTTCCACATAATAAACACGGCTTATTTCGATGTTCCCACTTACATAGTCACCATATCCCATGATTAGAGCGTAATGATCATTCCCGAATCTGACAGTACCAATGAACTTTGAGACAAAGTTTTTCAACAGTTTGAGATTGCATGTCATATGTCGGGTGCATCCGCTATCAACAATCCAGAGAACGATCTGTACCACCTGTATCACAAGAAGAAGACACGGATGGAACAGAAGTAAGGGTGGAACCCAAAGACAATGCGGGTTCCTGTTGGTTAGTAACACATGTATTCAACAATTTAGGAATCCATTTAAAGTCTGGTTTGTATTGTAACCAACGTTGCCAGTTCCAACTAGTTTTTGCTTTCTTAATGTTAAATGCACTAGTAGTTGGCTCATTCCTAGATTTGTTCTCGGCACCTATGGGAGTAACTGTGATATCATGAGAAACCGTAGAAGACGGCTTTCCTAAGTTAGACTTAGAGGCAGTAGTGGACCTAAAAGGAATGCGTGTCCTACGTTTCTTATGACTATTGAGAAGAGAATTAGCTAAACATTTTGTATGATCACCAGATGATACGCTTTTTCGACAAAACACACAAGATGCATTAATATTCAAAACATTCAAAGGTTCATCATTCGTTACATTTAGATTTTGATTACAATTTGCCAGATTAGAATCTAAATCTGATGCAACATGAGTTTTATTCAAATTCCTAAGTTGGTCTTCTACTTCTTGAGCTTCTAAGTGTCCTCTCTTACGTTGCAAGATCCTATTCTTCTTTTTACTTTTTCGCTTGGGTCTGCTAACGCTAGAAGTGGAGACTAGTCCTGTAGAAGTGGAGTTATCAACATTAGTGTTTTGAGCAACCTTTCCTTTATCAGTTTTGTTTAATTGATACATTCCTGGTGCTATCACCGTGGTGTCAACCATTTTTCCTTTTTGAAGTAGCTTAACTTTCTCTTTCAAATCAATGATGATGTGATTTTTGTCCTGTATTTCAGACTCAAGTAAACCATTGCAATATTTGATGTCATCGCGGTTTTGTTGCCATTCGGCGTTTTCAATTTTTAAATCCGCAATTTCTTTCTCGTATCGGAGACACCGACCTTTAAAAGACTCGTTGTTTTTGCAAATCTGACAAGAGTTTGAAACATTTTGACTTTGAAACTTCAATTCCCTTTCAAGACTTTTAGCTTGACACCATTCAAGCCTTTGATTGAGTTGACAAATTTCTTTTGAAAATTGTTTTGTCACATCATCATTTTTAATTCTCAACTTATCATTTTCCTGTTTAAGTGTCTCAATTTCCTCATTCAACTAATTATTATCAACATAATGATCATGCTTAAGCATAGAAGTACCAGAATTATATAGATCATTCATGATAACAGACAAAATATCAGCATTGAGAACTTGTTCCAAGAGTCGATCAGCATCATTTTTTAAAACTCTATTTCTTTGCTTTTGGACCAAAATGTCATTTTCAGTTGCATTGAAAACGTTTATCATATTTTTGACCTCCTTTTGAAGTTCCTGATCCCAACGTGTAGCACATAGATGGAGGTGTTGAACAATTGGCTTCATTTGTTTTTGAAAAATATCTCTCTTTTCTCGCTCGTAAGCGGATTAAAAAGTTTCAATTTTTATTTCAGAATTACGTTCAATTGTTTCCTCCAAAATTTCGATGTCTTCCATAAAGGTTTTGAAATAATTTAAGACACGACACGTTTTCGGTAAAGGTGTAAGTTCACCGGATGATGGTAAAGGACCATTTATTTGTGCTACAGTTTGGACAGGGGCCTCATTATGAGATGAAACATATGACTCTTCGATAAACCATGATTTCTCAGGTAAATCCTTTTGAGTAACAAAAGATTTAGAAAGAGGTGGAGCTTTTGAATAGTCATATGGTGTCCAGTGTTGAACATAACTCATTTTTGATCGACTCTCGTCTTCAAGTTCTTCTTCTTCCTCAGTATCAAAAACAACAGCACGCACAATTGTATTATCAAACATGTGATCAATACTGTAAACCTTAGGATTTTCTTTGAAAGCTTTGTGAAGAAACATTGATTTAAAATCGCAAAGTGCAAATCCTTTATCGGGTCTCGGTTTTAAAGCAAATTTCTGAATTGTTATGACAGAGTTCCCGTGTTTGTAAACAATGTGACGAAATTCTTTGAGTTGTTTTTCAAGATCAACAATATCACCAAGTAAGTCATCTATATACTTCCTTTTTCGTGTTTTATGTTCACAAAACTCCTTTTTGCAATTTGACAATTCTGTTTCAGTTTTTGAAAGGTCTCTTTGAAGACGTTCAACTTGCATTTTCAATTCACACTTCTCACTTTCAAGTTTCGAAATCAACTTTCCGTTTGACTCAATTAAATCTTGCATTTTACGTTGAAGATCTTGTTCTTTGTTGTAAGAATCTTGAAAAGCTTTTTCAAAACTTTTTGCATGTTTAATTTTGTCTTCCTGATTTGAAAGCTGAATTTTATAACACTCAATATCTCTTGCAAGTGACGCATTTTTTTCTTTCAAAACTTTATTTGTCTCGTTGCATTTAATGATTTGCAATTGTTGAGCATCCAGTTGTTTAGATAACAATATGAGGTCAGGGTCTGGATCAAATGATGGTTCATGTTGTTCTACATGATCATGTTTATCATTCTCAATAGGATCATCAAATGAAACAACTGTGTCATCATCGAATATGACAACTGTGCTTATTTGTTCATCTGTTTGAGACGATGAAGATGATTTACATGGAACAACTTGCGCCATATCTGATTCATAAGCAGAAGGTGAGATTATTTCATTAATAAAGCATGCATTAAGGTCATGTACCTGAGACAAGCCGTCAGTGTCATACACTGGACCTAAATCATTGAGCTTAAGTTCCTGCATGTTGGCCATAAGCATCACAGCAGCATTGGCTTCCAGATCTTCCATGTCATCATCATTGTTCACATTTGCCATGAAGTTGTTGTCCTGTTCAGGGAAATGTCCATCTTTTTCATCTTGAAGAGCCATGAGTAATGCCTGCTTGTGAAACTTACTACCCCGAGTTCTCGGTTGGGGACATGCTGTAGCAATATGACCTTGATCATTGCAGTTATAGCACCATACTGCATTCCCTGAGTTGGAGTTTCTAGTTGCAACTGGTTCAGACCTTTGCTGAGAAGATCCTGAGTTGTTCCTGAACCCTCCATTGTTACTAAACCTCTGACCATTCCCATAATTTCCTGAAGAGCTTCCTGAACCAGATCGACCATAGCTACGATTCTGAATTTCCACTCTTCCATCATTAACAACAGCTTGATTCCTTGTGTTAGAAGATGAACGTTGACGGTTGTTTGTTTTGTTGGAGAATTTGCTGAAAGCACGAGCAATAAGAGCAAGTCCCTGATTCAACGTATTAAAGTCATCATCGTCATCATCATTGGAGTTGGAGTAGTACACAGCATCATTGTTGTTTGACGGAATAAGTTGAGTAGAAGAATCTTGTAGTGATGAATCATAAGGGACCATTTGGTTCGAGGTGGAAGATTGTGGATAACTGAAGTAGTTCTGCTCTTGAACATATGCATGATTTGACATTGGTGGTGGAGCATAGGGAGATTGAGCTACGAGAGCCAAAGAATTTGGTGTTGGTGATGGTGTGTATCCTCCTCGTAGAGCTCTATCTTTTTCCACTTCAGGTTCATGGTGTTTCAGAAAATCATACAACAAGCCATATGGAGCATCATGAAGATTCTTCGTTTGACGAACAAATGTCACATATTTATGCCAATCAGGGCCAAGACTACCAACAAATTTGGAGTTCACAGCGATCCTTGGTACTGTGATTTTATGACGTTCCAGATCATTGACTACATTTGTGAAACGATGATAGTAGGATTCAAGTGTCTCTCCTGGTTCAATTGTGATGTCAGTGTATTCCATGTAGAGTTTGGATTACATATCATCTTTGTTCAATTGAGTGCCTTCCATAAGGAGATGAACGTGTTCCCACATAGCTTTGGCTGTTTTCTGAGCATCGACACTTCGATAGATTGGATTTGGTATACCTTGAAGTATATAAGCCATTGCATATTGATCAGCATCACGATGTAGTTTCTGTTCTTCAGTGAGTGAAGTTTCTGGAAGAGGTCTATCACCAGGAAGACGTGGAGGATCAGCAGTTGGATCACCAGCTTCAAATCGTGTTGGCCACTCAAATGGTCCTTCAAGTATCACTTGTTTCAAGAATTTCCCATGAGGTTGCTTAAGTTCAAGAAATCTTAAGAATCGACTTGACCATTGAACATAGTTTCCAGGTGTAAGCATTGGAGGTGTTTCAAGTGATCCTGCCTCATGTCGGGATTGTTGAGTTGTAATAACTTCACACATTCTGTCAAACCAGTGAGGTTGTTTGGAGGAAAACTGAGTGTTTTGTAGTGGCACTTGATATGGTTGTTGTTGAGGAATGATCTGATGTTGTTGCATCATTAGGTAATGATGTAGTGGATTGTATGTTTGTTTTTGAGAAGGTTGTTGATTCATTTGGTGCGGAAGGTATTGTTGTTGTTGATATTGCTGATGTTGAGGTTGCTGATACTGCTGATGTTGAGGTAGCTGAGTATGAGGGAAGTAATGATTAGGTGGTTGAGACATCTTTGAACACTTGTGTAGAAATGGATCTTTGTAGAAGATTGAAATGCACGTTCCTTTGAGTAATTTCCAAAATCCTTGGGGTAAGTTCAATTCTTACGCGTAACTTAATCTTACGCGTAAACTTTAAGTTATGCGTAAAGACTAGGTTATGCGTAAACTAATAGTTTATGCGTAAGTTTTCTCTTTACGCGTAAGCTTAGGCTTATGCGTAAGTTTAGACTTATGCGTAAGGTTTAAACAACCAAACAAATCTTTCAAACTTATCCAAGCTTGAAAGATATCCGTAGTCGAAGTATTCCACTAACTTATCCAAGCTAGGGAAGTACTGAGTCACCGTATCACAAAGAGAAGACCGTTGATGAAGCTTATGCGTAGACTCTGAAAAATTACGCGTAAATCAAACTTACGCATAGGATCTAACTTAAGCGTAGGTTTAAGGCGTAGATGAGCAAGTTACGCGTAGGATCAGGGTTTTAGCCACAGTTACGCGTAGGAAAAGGGTTTAGACCAATTTTACGCGTAAGAAAAGGGTTTAGACCAATTTTACGCGTAAGAAAAGGGTTTAGACCAAAACTTAAGCGTAAACCGACCAAAAAACACTGTAGACAGCTGGAATTAGTACTTTTATCGACCAACTTACGCGTAAAACGTACTGTTCATACAAAAAAATGACTTTTTGATGAAAAAATAGCCTAAAAACCTATCAAAGATCAATACTTTATGCAATATCTAAGCTTCTAAACACTATATTAACCTTAAAACTTATCCAAGCTTTAAGATTTGAGTGTAAGAAACCAAGAAAAAAGCAAAAAAGATGAAGAACTATGATGAAACCCCACGTAGACAATAAGAACAACACTTCAATCTCTATTTGGCGAATGATACCACTTGTTAGGTCACCATTTTGTAAACACAAGTATGATTAAGAAAGAAATAAGATGAGAAATGAGATTGGTTGATTATGAGACAATATGAAAGGTGAAAGTGCAAGAGTTTCCTTAAGATAATCAAATAACTAACAAGTTAAATGTTTACATGAGCTTACTATTTATAAGGGAGGAGTTAGGGCAACACTCCCTTCCTCCCTTATCTTCAAATTCGTGGGCTTCAAGCCCATAGGGCTTTTACACATAAGCCTTGTAACATAAAACTTAATGAAATAAATACTAAAGCAACCTATTACAAAATGTAATGACCGAGACTTGACAAAATACAAAAGTATGGTTCCAACATAGTGTTTAGATACTCACATCTCTCGGGTGTAATAAAGTATACATCACAATATGGAAACGGAAAACATCTCTCACTACCTGTCATAGCAAAATAGATTACCATAGGCTTGGGAAAGGATCAAACCTCCACCACATGGCGTAAGCACCTAGGATAAACTATCAAAGAGGTCTTTTAAAGGGTTGTAACGTTAGGTGTAGGGATATGGAATACACGGTTTTGTTGGATATAGACAGTCTTTACTGGTGGCGAGTTAACAATCTTGGTTAATTTCATGTACAATATGGCGTTGCTAAGCCAAGACTAGACTCGACTTAAGCTAATAAATCAAAAATAACAAAAACATAAAATGAACATAGAATGAAAAGGGATGGTAGTCCATATGTTTTTACTTTTTTTTTTTTTTTTTTTTTTTTTTTTTTTTTTTTGCGTACACTCTTACCCTACCATCCAAAATAATACATCATAGGGAATGAAAATTCCCCTTACACTTGAATTTTTACATACTTTACAATAAACTAATCTAATGACTTGAATTAAGAAAATCAAAACACTTGGAGTTCTTTTAAGATTAACGCACATACGGGGGTAATAAATGATGTTCTTCCCCATTACTCCATAAAATAAGTACTTTACCCATGAGTCCCAATCGTCCCAAAACAATATGTACAAGGGTATGACTTGACTTAGCAACCATGTAATCAATTAGATAATTAACTTAGGGTTTAACACATAACAATAATGCACTAAAGATGAGTGCATACACGGAAAGCTAAGGCGATTTGGGTGTACATTTAAGTGGGGTGTAACAAATTCAAGTAAAATGCTTAAAGTTAGAAACGAAAAGATCGGCTCGAAGGGGTGTACTAGGGGTTTCGTGTACTAAAAATGAGTACAACGCTAAGGGTGTGGGAAAAATTAGTTGACTTAACTAGCCAAGTAATATGACTTAAATGGTCAAGTAATTATGATACGGGTTTAACACAAGGGTGATCCTAATGCCTCTTATCATGTAGTAAATCCTAATACACGAATGTAGTCTCACTAGCGGTCTCGGGATGCATCACTAACGCAAGTTCTAGAATCTAAATGCTACTGGTACACTCATAAGCACTAATAGTAAATGCTTTTCCTATCAAATCTAAAGGCGAACCTCACATATTTGGGTGAAAAATTTTTCTGAATGGTACGGTTTTGTGCTAGTCATACAATCTCCTATCCATGAGACGCTTGCTATGGCTAAAGTTTCACTCCTAAATGTTGTAAAAAATTTTCAATTTGGCGCTAAAATTGCACTAACAAGTATTTCTCATAGTTTTATTACACATCTACTATCAAACAAACAAACTCAAGCGAAACTGTATTTGTAAGGTATCATCATTTTACCCTCCCCTTACACTTAGGATGAACATTGTCCCCAATGTTCAAGTAAATAATGTAAAAGTGAAATAAGTAAAACAAATGAAATCAAATACTCCCCTGATTCGCTCGGTATGGATAATAAGGTGGTCAGGTTAGATCTTCCTCCAAGAAAATGAACAATCAAAGCTTCCCTTCCATAATAATAATCATCTTCTTGTCATACGTAACCTGTAAAATCTGAGAAAACAGACAAGGCAACCTCGCATAAAATCGGCGGCAATCTACATATGCTAATAAATCCTAGAAAACAAAATAAGATATAATGCTTGTGGAATGATGTTTGCAGATTTCTTGGAGATTATAAAACTGATAATTCAACAAAAACTTTAAGACTCCGTTAGAAAAAACAAAACTGGTAAAATTTCCAGATTTTTACACATGACACCGTCAAGAGTAAACTCGTGACGCCGTCAGAAGTGACCTGCATAAATTCTTATGTTAAGTTTCTGGAAAAACTTCGTCCTACTTCCTGGAAAATCCTGCAAAACATCATTATGACTCGATACAAGCATTTGACTCTAACAAGTACGAATATACATGTTCACTTAATATTGTGGAGAATCATTATCGGTTTTGTTTCTTTAAAAACATATTTGGGGTTTCCCCTTACACTTATCTTTCGCAAAAATACCTTTGGATGAAGTTAAGATTAAGCTAAACAACAAAGTAAAGTATTTCCACCATTTTAGTTTTGAAACATGATCTACCAACAATAAAAATAAAGCATGCATACGGAAGCAAATAACAAACAAACAAAAATAAAAATAAAAATCACATAAAACATGGGTTGCCTCCCAAGAAGCGCTTTTCTTTATTTACGAGTCTTGTAGCTAGACTCAAGGTCATGGGTTACTACGTGACATGGGTGAGTTCCTCATTGAGGACATCTTTGGGATCAAACTTAGGTTCTAACTTTCTATCAGTTTTCTTAGTACGGTATGACCTTTCAAACTTTTCTCCATCCGGATCATACAAAGTCATCTTCATATGCCATGATCTGTCACCTTCCTTAGGTGGCTTGTCCCACCTCCATTTACACTTATCTCCCTCTCTTTTCCACTTATTCATCTCTATATTAATAGGCATTACGCTTAAGAACTCAATCATCTTCCTAAAGACTATGGGGTCCTCAAAAGGATCTAGCTCTTCATCTATAGTTATGAGTTATTCCACCGAATGTGTCTTATCAATGAAATCTTTTTCTAGATAGAATGGGCGTTGAGGTCCTATAAAGTTCCTTTCTATCCAAGGTCCATATCTAGATGGTCTCCTATTCATCTCTACCCAATGTGGTGTCGGTTCATCCTCACAGTCATAGCTATGTTTCTTAACATCGTATACCAACCAAGTGTCGCCCTCACCTACCGCTATCTTAGACTCCTTACAATCTATCATGGCGCTAGCGGTTGCTAAAAATCCTCTTCCTACCAACAATGGGCATGTAGTGTCACTAACCATGTCTAAGACATGAAAGTCCGCTAAAATAGTTAACTTCCCTACGTGAACAACTACATCCTTAATCATTCCAACCGGGTGGGCAATACTCCCATCCGCTAGACCTATGAATACCTCCGTCTCCTCTAACTTTCCTAGCTTGAGAGTGGTGAAAAGGGATAAGGGAATCAGGTTGAGGCTTGACCCTAAATCGGCTAGTGTGTCGAAAGCTTCGGATCTTCCTATCTTACAAGGCAAAACAAATATACCCGGATCATCAAGCTTTTTAGGCAACTTGTTTTGAACGAAGGCGGTCCCATTTTTACCTAGTTTAAACTTCTCATACTTTTCTAGGAGGGCACTATAGTAGGGAGCACGGGCTAAGACATCAATAACGGGGCGTTCAAGGTGAAGCTCCTTGAATTCATCGTCAAGGTCTTGCGTAGGAGGTGTTTCAACTATGCTTTTGACTGGTTTTTTATCGGGTGTTTTATTTGATTGGTCCTTTTGAAGAATCTGGTTTTGCTTGAAACACGTGCTCATTGATTTAACCGAGTAGTATTGCGGACAAGAAATGGGTGACGAAAAACGTTTAGTTTCGGGTTCTTGACCTTGTCGCTTGGGAGTGCTCCCATTTCTCGGTCATTGAGAACTTTCAACAATGTGTCAATTTTGGTGGTCATCTCGCTTTGCTTTTGTTTGAAATCGGCTTCAAACTTAGATATGCGAGCTTCTTGAGATGCCATAAACTTAGACATTAATCCTTCAAGATTGTTGGTACTACCATAGTTGTTAGAAGGATTGTTTTTGAAAGTACGGTTGGAGGGTGGACCGTTTGGTTGATAACGATTAGGCGGATTGGAAGAATTGGCTTGATTTTGTTTCCACCTAAGGTTTGGGTGATTTTTCCAAGAAGGGTTGTAGGAATCACCGTAAGGGTTTGGCTCAGGTTTGAAAGTGTACCACTTATCTCCCGCTTCGTCGGTACACGAGGATGCGTAGTCCGCAAAAGCTGTTCCGGGGAGTTCCACACAATCACGAGTGTCATGAGGACCACTACATAATTCGCATGAAGAAGTGACTTTGTTCACTTGGCTTGAAGGATTAGGAGCTTTGTAAGATTTCATGAGAAACTTGACTTGGTCCTCAAGTTCCATGATCCTACGGTCGGGAGTGCTAGAGTTGTTTGAAGGCAAAGATATTGCCTTGACCGTTTTGTTCAAATCACGGGGATCATTCCAACTTTCGTTGTCATAGAGAGCAAGATCTTCTATGAGTTCCCATGATTGTTCCGCACTTAGATCACGTAGCTTACCACCGGCCGATTGGTCAATGGCTCACCTTGTGGAGAGATCGATATGGTCATAGAAGATTTGGACTTGGAGCCAAGGATCTATGCCATGATGAGGGACTTTTTGGAGTAAGTCCTTGAATCGAGTCCATGCTTCATATAGAGTTTCACCTTGACGTTGTTGGAACATCAAGATATCATTTCTAAGCTTGGTAGTTCTCCCAGGTGGGAAAAATTGAGCAAGAAAACGAGTGGTGAGATCATCCCATGAGGTGATGGATCCCGCGGGTAAACGTTCAAGCCATTGGATAGCTTGATCACGTAGAGAGAATTGGAATAGGCGTAATCGTGTTGACTCTCTAGTTGTAACATCAAGGTCTATAGAATCTACGATTTTAAGGAAGTCCTTGATATGTTGATTTGGATCTTCGGAACGAAGTCCATGGAATGCACATCCGCTTTGCACCAACCGGATGGTGTCGGATCGCAAGGGGGTCACATTGGCTCCTTGGGTGAGCTCAATGGTGTTTCAGTAGGCTTGGTGGCTAGGTCGGGAATACTCTCCTAAGGTTCGGGGCCTAAGAGGTTGGTTATCTAGTGGTGGGTTTTGTTGTGGTGGGATGACGGGTTCAAAGATGTTACCATCGTCCATGATGTCGGATGGTGAAGAGTTACGAACAAAAACACGTAGAAATAAGATAGACTAAAGAGAACCTAAAAATAAAAATAAAATCTTACTAGAAAGGAATCTAGCAAGTAGACCTAATAAAAAGAGATTCTAACCTAGACAATAACTATTCCCCGGCAACGGCGCCAAAAACTTGATGCGTGAGGATTGCACCAGGCTTTACCTCTCGAGGGATCTCGAGAAGCTTACAACCCCCACCAGGCAGTGTACCTGATCGATGTAGTATAGTATAATGACAAGTACCGGGGGGTTGATCGTTCAGCTAGGAATAGTGTCGCTAGGATTAGAAAACCTAAAGACTAGGTCTAGAGATGAGGGATGATTCTTTTTGTATTTTTTAGTTTTTATAAAAGCTAGTAAAAATCTCGGGTTTGAAGGAGTTGGGCGGAATTAGTTGCTAGTCAACTAACCCAATACTAAAGATGCAATCAAAATAAAATACTAAAATGAAAATAAACTAAATTAAACTAGAGTTGTGAGCAATATGTGGGAGAATTGTGTTTACTTAGATTTCACTACTCCCTAGATATCTTTTACACGTTAATTACTTGTTATAGTTGCGTGGATGACAGATTGTATTCCTTAATACCATTCATGGGGTGGCGTACTTACTTCCCAAATCATATAAGCGCCTACTTCACTACTATGTCGAGCCGGCTAAGAAGCTCCTAACATGGGATCACTAGAATTTGCTCATGCATTAAATACAACCAATAAAACCTAGTACACATCGGTTCCTAAGAGGTTGTACTAGGGTCTAAGGGTGCTAAGATATCCTATTGTTCCTAAGGTAACTCATAGATAAGCCTTGAACACTTTCAAACTAGTTTAGATAAGAAATTAAGGTTTTGTAAACATATAGGCCTAATTAGGGCTTAATTAGGGATTATTAGGGTTTTGTGATGAGTTTAGTGTGTTAGATTGATAGAATACTTATTGTGGAGTTGTTGTAATCTTATGCTTGACATATCGGAGGTTTATAGGATGTGTGGGTAGAGATATTTGGCTTGTGTTGATACGTGAGCAAGTCTAGAGAGTCATGCGGGTAGTAAATGCACATAGAAAGCAAAATTTTACCTGTGAAATACCTGACATAGGTATTTGTAGTGGGAATGATAGTGATGAGATTTTGTGGGTTGTTATAGGTAAATAGCTGTTGGTGATTTTTAACTTATTTTTCAAATTAAAACATTTCTTTTTAATTCAAAAATAGTTTGTAAAATGTGTTTTTGAAAAAATGTTTTGTCACATTAAAATTGTGAAGTTTAAAGAAAAATATAATCCTTTGATTATTTGTCAAGTAGTAGATTTGTTTGTCCATACCTTGAGTGATTTACGTCGGGATAGAAATCTACGACTTTGAAGAAGCATACTTGAGATGTCGAGAGGCGTTGATGTAAGTATACATTGATGCTTTGTGTTTACAAATAACTTGCGCATTTTACGTTATGCATTACAAGTTACATGTTTATCATTCTTAAAACCGAAGAAACCGTTTAGTTTAAATATCGTAATATTTTCACTAAGACGGTTCATCCTTCCCACTTCTCCACTTAAGAGAGTCATCTTCATTCTCATCATCATCCTCACCCTATATCACCTAAACACTAGACACTTATCTTGGAAGAAGATTAAAGAATGGTGTGTTAATAAACAATTATATATGTTTAGTTTCAATCCCTTTCATGCCATGCTTTAAAATAAATATATTTGTCATGCATGTATTAATCTCCGATAATGTCTTCCTATATATATATATATATATATATATATATATATATATATATATATATATATATATATATATATATATATATATATATATATATACTATCTATAAAGGAAAAATGGTCAAATGTGAAAGTGGAAAAGTCAAGAAAGTGAAATGTGAAATGTTGAAAAATGTATATAAGGAAATATTGAAATGCATTTAATACTCTTATTAAAATACCTCATTACTTAAAAGTACAATTATTTATTCACATTGTACAACCAATTAAAAACATATCTACCAAATTAAATACAACCAATTAAAACACAAACCGGGTTGACTCGAGACGCTTCAAGCACGGCGGGTTGTCCCGGTTTAATTTGACCCATTTTCGACCCAAAAGAGCAAGTTGACCCAGTTTAAATCGACCCATTTTTCGACAGGAACGGTTCAACCGGTTGAACTACCCAGGTTGAACCGGGTTTCAAAACATTATCCATTACTTAAAAACGATTTATCCACATTGTACAACTAATTAAAAACATATCTGTCAAATTAAATACAAACAATTAAAACAAAACCGGGTTGACCCGGGACGCTTCAAACCCGGACGGGTTGACCCAGTTTAATTTGCCCCGTTTTCGACCCAACCTAGCAAGTTGACCCGGTTTAAATCGACTCATTTTTCGACCGGAATGGTTCAACTGGTTGAACCATCCGGGTCGAACCGGGTTTCAAAACATTATGTTAAATTCCCAAATATTCAAACTTTTATTATTTTTCGTTTATAACCTATAAACTTTTTTTATGAATAAACTATCTGTCGCTATAAAATCCCGTTGCTATGCACGGGTACTCGTCTAGTATATATATATGAGAACTCTTATTTTGGTGAGAACGCGAGAAACAATGTTAGTCACTTATTTTATCATACTTTAACTTTGATCTAATAGTTAATATTGGTCAACCAGCTTTTTTGAAACATTCTAAAAAATAAAATTTCGAAAAATTTTTTAAAAAATTTAGAATTTTTTTTTCCCGAAATTTTTTTTAAAATTTCCCGAAATTTTTTTGAAAATTTTTTTGAAAATTTACAAAAAATTTCCTTTTTTTCCAAAAGTTTTGAAAATTTTTTCTCGAAAATCTTTTGTGAAATTTTTTCGAAAATTTTGAACAAAAATTTTGAAAATTTTTGAAAAATTTTAAAAAATCTTTTCAAAAAAAGTTTTTGAAAATTTTTTTCGAAAATAATTTTTGAAAAATTTTTTCGAAAATTTTTTTTTGAAAAATTTTTTCGCGAATTTTTTTTCACATGAGACGAAAAAAATTGTGACGAATTCTTTTTTTCACATGTGATGATTTTTTCATATGTGAAGAAAAAACATTATCGCGAAAATTTTCAAATTTTTTTTCATATGTGACCAAAAAAAATTCACATGTGCCGATTTTTTTTCACATGTGACGAATTTTTTTTTCACATGTGAAGAATTTCATGTGACGAAAAAAAATTCACATGTGACGAATTTTTTTTCCACATGTGATGAAAAAAATTCGCAGAAATTTCCAAATTTTTTTTACGTATGACGAAAATTAAAGTTAGAAAAAAAATCGAAAAAAAAAATTGGAAAAAAAAATCGAATTTTTTTTAGAAAATAGTTCTTTTTGAAAAAAAATTGAAATATGACGAAAATTAAAGTTAGAAAAAAAATCGAAAAAAAAATTGGAAAAAAAATCGAATTTTTTTAGAAAATAGTTCTTTTTGAAAAAAATTGAAAATGTTTTTCAAAATTTTTTTCCATATTTTCAAAAAAATTTAGAAGAAAAAAATTCAGAAAATAGTTTTTCAAATTTTTAAAAATTTATTTCAAATAAATTTCAAAAAAATTTTAAAGCTTTTTTCAAAAAAATTTTGAAAATTTTTCGAAAATTTTTGGAAATTTTTTTTTTTTGAAAAGTTTTAAAAAGTTGGTTGACTAATATTAACTATTAGATCAAAGCTAAAGAATGATAAAATGAGTAGCTAAAGAATGATCTGTTGGTTCATTAACAAATTACTTTACACTAGACCAACTTAATTTTTTAGTTATATCGTGCAAATCCAAAACTATAAACCTATGAAAACAATTATTGACCATTTTAATGAGATAATTATTTTGTAACATATTATCCAGAATATGCACAATATAGCCGATTCATTCACTTAGAACCCTAATATCAGCTCCACAAGTCGACTCTCTCTCTCTCTGTCTCTCTCTCTCTTGAAAACCTTAATATGTTTATCATTTAGGAATGAAATCGAACTTTGTAGAGTTCGTAATTATATTGTTTCTGTTTAACCTTTTTGTAGTTATGTTTTTTATGGGGCACCTACTGATTTGAAGAAAAGAGAGCTTACCAAACGGTAATTGAACTCTTGCACTCTCAGTTGATTTCAATAAAGATGTTAAATAGTGTTATAAGGTTTACATGGATATAAATTATGATACAATAACAGCTGGTTTAAATGAGGTGATATAGGTAAACCGGTGTTTTTTGAGCATTCTATTTTACTATAGCTTTCACTTTATTTGTAGCTTTGAATATTGCTTTTGCTGTTATTGTAGTCTGGCAAGTGAAGGTTGGTTTTAACTTTTAAGCATATGCTTTTTTTACGATAATTCTTTAACATCTTTTTTAACTAAACAAAAAGAGAAGAAAAATTCATCAAATAAGTTTTTTGTGTTCTGATGACTTGTGCTTTCTCTTTTATAGGTAAAAAACAACATAACAAGGATTGCTAAAAACTTTGAGGCTTATGGGAGTGCCTGTCATTGAGGTAACATTGTCGATTACAAGTGTTGGTGCTCTTACATTATTCTCAAATCATATGAAGCGTGAGTGACTTATCTCTTCTTGTCTGTCAATTTTTGTAGGCTCGATTTGAAGCAGAAGCAACTGTGCTGGCCTTTGCAAAGCTGATAAGGTGTGTGTTTTTGTTTTACTATTTCATGTAAGTTCTTTTTAAGCCAATGAACATCATGTATCAGGTCTATGATGTTACTTATGAAGATATGGATTCCCTTACTTTTAGAGCACTGAAATTTCTACACCATTTAATGGATCCTAGCTAGAGGAAGATTCCTGTGATGGAATTTGATGTGTAAAAGGTGCTCAATATACAAATTATATGAAAATAATGGTTTGTCTGCGAGCATTTCTAACGTAGGTGAATGTTTTACATCAGGTTTTGGAGGAACTCAATCTTACGATGGATCAATTTATCGATCTGTACATTCTATGTGGGGGTGATTATTGTGACAACATTAAAGGTAAAATGTGACTTTCACATCAAGTATTTTGTTTGTGTGCTAATTTTTGTTCTTTTAATTATTAGGCATTGGTGGTCAGACGACTTTGAAGCTCATCCGTCAACATGGCTCAATAGAAACTATTTTGGAAAATATTAATAGAGAAAGGTTACCTTTTATCATTTTTGTTTTACATCGTTTATAAATTTTAGTCTCTTAAACAACAACGATGCGTAGTTTATGTTTCATTATTCCAGATATCAAATACATGAGGATTGGGAGTTTGTCAAGGCGCGACACCTTTTTAAAGAACCTTTGGTCGGTTTTGATGAGGAGTAGCTTGATATCAAATGGAGCGCTCCTGATGAAGAAGTGAGTTTATTTATAAAGAAGATCAGATATCAGCTAACTTGCATTAATAATATCCTTTAGTTACCGAGTTAGCTTGTGATCAGGGGCGGATCTAGTGTAGAGCACGGGTATGCAAGTGCATACCCTAAAATTCGACGGGTAGTGTAAAAAACATAGGGTGCATACCCTTCAAGGACCCTTCGAGGACCCTTCGAGGACCATTCGAGCAAAAGTGCATACCCTATTTTGAAATCCTAGTTCCGCCACTGCTTGTGATAGTTATGGTATGAAAAAACATTTATGTTCGTCACATTTATTCTCTGTTTCTGTTAATTCGAGAAACATGTTTAAAGACTAAATTCATCTACTTAAATTATAAATATTCGATATTGTCGGGGTTAAACTCTTTACCAAAAAAAAAAAAAAAAAAAAAAAAAGAAAAAGAAAAAAAAAGAATTACATTCAGATTGTAATATAACATAATCATAATTTTGGTGGTACTTTTCACGGCAAATAAATTTTGAATTACTGCACTGGAGTTGGCTCATGGTCATAACCCATTCTCAAAATACCTTCAAATGAAGGTTTCCCTTCTACTCTTATATGAACATCTTGACATCCACACACAAGCGCTTCAACCATTGGACCAGGCAAGATTTTGTGACAGACATTTGAAAACAATAATGACATGCTTAATTTGATGCCTTATAATAACATCTCAATGCCCTTATCAAACATATAAACATAAAAAAAAATAATGTCGACCTTTTTCTCAAAACCATAACCCTAATACCGTATTCCCATCTCACCAACCATCTTTTTTTCTAATGCTCATCTAATTCTGTTTTGATTTGTTTAATGCACAACTGATCATAATGAATTGATTCATACATGGCATGTTTGATTTGTTTTTTTTTTGGCTTTGTTTAGAATTTAAATGAATTCATATTGTATGATTTTGTAGGTTGACTATATACAAATTGCTAATACCATGCACGCAGTGGTTGAATGTTTTGAATGTCATTAACCTTAAATCTTAAGCACGTTTGATTTGTTTTTTTAGTTTTACTTTTTTTAATTTTATTTGTTTTTTCATTGGCATCTATTGTCATTAGATTAGATAAGCATGTATGTGCCTCTAGAGTTAGATTGTCACTTTTTCCTTTAGAATTTCAGAATTTCGATGATGTTGATGATGAGCATGCTTGTGATTACATGCCTGATATGAAATCAAAAGGGTTCCAAGGTATGATTTATTTTTCGTATAACCTTTCCAAATAAGTTATATGTACTCTTTTATTTATATTATAGCTATTATTTTATAAACCATAATTTTTTTCAACTCTCTAGAATGGCTAAAGCAATTCGACGTAATAAAAATTCGAAGCAGAACAGTCTATGAAGTGATCAAATCTGATGATGTTTATCACAATAATGGACATTTATGTTATCGCATTTTGGTAGTCGTGCTTGCTTATGTGAAAATTGCCATAAATAATTTTATCATCCCTAGAGCTTTATATGACATACATGCCGTAGGCATTATATCTTATTGAATTCTTGACACTAATGACCAAATATTCCTCTCTACAGTGACCCAACAAACAGAAAGTTCGTCTTTGCAAAAAGGGATCCTGGAGGAACAGGTGCATGTCATTGTAGCGTTTTCTTTACAGAAATTTAGATTGAAGGAAAGGATGTCCAATATACCGGTTCCTATCCAGTTTACAACACCAAATTCAAAGCAACATACTGGTCAGTCACCAACATCCGCTACATAAAAATACTTCTATCAATATACCACAAAAACAACCCCTCTAAAAATACTTCTATCTAACTACATTGTTAGATAAGAGAAGGAATTTATTGAATTTAAGATACAAACCAAGAAATCATTTGACATTCTTTTCCTTGGACCAGAAACATTCTTTGTTACGTGAGGTTGTAAAATGGCTGTTTTAATGCTATTTTTTCTAATTATTTTGTATATGTATACATGATCTGGGGGAATATGGCCGTTCATAACAATATGGATGCCCTGGCAACTACAACATTATGCTATGATTATGACGGGGGCCCTAAACTGGTAATCATTGTGCAAATGCTACAAACTTAAGCTCATTGTTATCTGAATTTGTACTATGAAATAATTGGCTTTTCAATCTTATATAATGCGGAGGTCATTTTTTCTAAGTATACCCCATATCGTCTTGATAGAGAAAGCAGCGGGATTCTTCTAATGGGCAGATCAAAAGAGATCATTAATCATCTTCATGGGTTATTCAGTGATATTAATAGAACAAGATCCTCAATTAAGATATACATTGTCTTTAAGTGTATGATGTCACTAAACCCTTATCATGCTAACACTATTCATTATAATTTATAGGCATGGCATGATTACTGGGCACTGGTCATAGTTACCCCAAAGGAAAAGGAAGTTTTGATTTGTGCCCCTCTTACGAAGGTCTCTGTCTTCCTTATGCTTCTTTATACTGTCGGTGACCAAAATATATGAAAAGGATCGTGAAGTATTTTTTGTGATGGAGGGAAAGTTGAGAGGGTAATGTTGGCTTATGGCTATGGTTTAGAAGCTTCCCAAGAGACTGTTAAGTGCTTGGTCCTACAATAAGTGGTTGTTCATGGCTTGAGTTGTGCCTACTTACAAATCATAAGCACCAGGGTAGGAGCCACACTGGCACTATTTTCATGGCCTAATATGTTCAAGTTTTCAAAAAATGGGCCAAGCTTGAAATTGACTGAAGTTTTTTTTAACGGGTCTATTGGGCCTGCGAATGGTAAAGTTTCTCTACTAGGAACTACTGAAATAGTAGATTACCCGACTGATACATGGGGTGACATCGTAGTCGAAGCTGGAAATAATCAAGAATTCTGTTTTACTAATTTGGAAACAACCCTAGTTAATAAGACTAAGTAGTGTACAACTTTTATTAAAGCTAAAGGAATTGAAGACAGTGTGTTAGATGGGCAAATGATGGAGATATATATTGTTGTGTCCATTTGTCAGCTCGATTAATGTGTGGTTGTACTACTGTTCTATGTACCAGATGCAAGCATCAGTCTTTACCTTATACTTCTTTCTGTAAAAAACAAAGAATCAATGAGGACACAGAGATAGCTTTTGTCTCCCCACCCAAAAGCACACTTAAAAGAAAGCTAGAATAGGTATCCCAAGACTTACTTGTGGCTAACAGTTGCAAAGAAATTGTGCTATCGACCCATTTTGGAACTCCATGAGAGTACAATAGCAGTGAACCCATGCACTGCTTAGACATAGGTGATGGTGTTCGTTGCAATGAGACTCCAAAGAAGCACACACTCTACTGTGACCCTTACCTGCCAAACTGGCTAAAACGGGTACGAAATAGAAAGAATAGGATTGTTTCAAAAGAAGTGTTTGTTGATCTTCTTAAAAGTTGTGAATCATATGAACTAAAAATACATTTACACCAAGCATGTGAGTTGTTCTACAAGGTTTTTTAAAGTGTACTATATCTTAGAAGTCCAGTTCCTAAAGAAATTCAACTCCAATGGGTAATTTCTGAAGCGTCTAAAGATGTAAAAACCTGACATTTTATAATGAAGTTGGTTGAGAGCGAAAAAGAAAGAATAACTAGGCTTTGGGGATTTAACAGTGATAATATAGCACTTCACTTAAGTTCATACTCAGTTGTTGAATGCCTACTGATGGTGTTAATGATGATGGAATCGCTATCAAGTGTAACCTATGCTCAATAGTGTTTGTTGATGACCAAATGCTTGCAAAGCACTGTATCAATAATCATAAAAAGGAAGCCCAATCGGTGTCTAAACATAGCAGCCAAATGCCCCTTGACAAAAACACCCCTTGACAGCAGCAACCAAACACACCCTAGCCATCCATACACCTTGATAACATCCTAACAACACCTGATGGCAGCAACCTTTGACGACTAAAGGTATGTTTTTGTAGATTATAAAATTATTGCTAAAATTTACTATTAGTCATGTCTATTAAACTAAATTGTTTCTTTGCATCTTCATATATATGTTTTATTAATAATTATTATGACGAGGATGCGGATTTTCTGAAGAAAAAAAGTAATGGGAATGGTGGTCACATAAGACTTAAGAAAAGGTACCAGTCGATTGAATCTTATGATAAAATGAATGTCCTAGAGGTCGATGAAGAGGACACTATTCCAATTTCAACTATATGCAAGAACAAGAAGTCCCAAGTATCAAGGGAAAAACCAAAAAAACAATAATTGTATTAGGCAAAGAGACAATAAGTAATGATGCTAAGAACAAGTCGGATGTTGTGATTTCCCATAATGTTGAATCAAAAAGAAGGACTGATGTGGATATAGTGGACGGCAAAACAGAAAGGTGAGTGATATTCCACATCTTTCACATAACATGAGCTTCTAAGATAAAAATATCTACCTTAAGCTCTTCTGATGACCGTATTCTTTCTACAATTTTTACATTATCTTACAGATACGGATTGATCAACGAGATAACGAGGCGGTAGATACTGAAGGGAGAAATTTACCAAGTTTAATATACATGGCACATGAGAAGATATCTGAATGGCATCATAACTTCAAAGCATGAGCGATGAACGCACCGGTAATTATGTTATATCACTCATTTATGATGCATGTGTTTCCGTATATATTTATCCATGCACACAAGCTTTCCACACACACGCACAGGTATTGAAATTAAAAGAAGATTAATTGATGACTCGAAGAGGTGATGTTGCATATTTACTTATGGTAAATACTTATTGTATTTGTTCCGTTTAAAGTCATATACGATAAAACACAATGAAACAATTAGATTCCTATATATATATGGGGATAGTTTGGCTACAATTATTGTAGCCAATTGGCTACAATACTTCACCAAAATACAAAAGAAAATCAATCAGGGACCCACAGAAAGATGCCAAGGACCCACAGAAAGACTCAGGGACCCACAATTTATAGCTAAAATTGTAAGGAATTGGCTACAATGCAATTGTAGCCAATATATTCCCTATATATATATATATATATATATATATATATATATATATATATATATATATATATAGAATCTAGATCAAATAAGATCAATCTTAAAGTTGTAAAAATAAGATCCAACAAAAATTTGGCAAATGACACTCTCGTTAAAATAAAATTAAATTTTTTACTGAGTACAAATAAAATTGTTAAAGTTCCCGATGGTCTTCTTTTTTAAATTGACGAAACCAAGATGATACACTTTGATTGGACATGTAATGTATCAGGTTAAGGTGATACACTTTGATTACAAACATGTAAATTTATAGTTGTGTATCACTAATCCAAACTCATGAATCAGTTGTTTATTAGTTGCTAAAATGTTAATTCGTATTAATACTTTATTTTTTGTGTATTATTGCTAATATTGTTATTTATAAAATGGTTTTAGTGGTTGTTTAGACTAGATCTTATTTTTACAACTTTAAGTTTGATCTCACATTAACCCTCCCCTATATATATATATATATATATATATATATATATATATATATATATATATATATATATATATATATATATATATATATATATATTA